>JASPKZ010003753.1:0-67356 GCA_030220185.1 Diploptera punctata | reverse complement strand
ATGTACAGGGGGTTGTCATTGCTGGATTCTGGCTTCGATTTCTGTGTCTTGAAGTTAAAAAGGCAGATATTTTTTTTTGGATATGGCCTTGATACAACACAACAATTCTGTGGAGAAATTTCAAGGTATGTTTCGGCATGCAATGGATGACAGTTCCCTTGTTACAGTGAACAATAAAAATGCACATCGTGCAATATATCCCTTATTAATAGGGCAAGGCATCTAATGACCTATAAATTGGTAAAAAATGCAAAATAAAAAATGTATTTATGACCTAAAAAATGCAAAAAAATGACCAATAAAATAAAAAAATGACAAATAAAAAGTTAAGAATTACCAATAAAAATACTATTTATTAGATTAAGTACTCACTTGATTACTGAATTACATAAAATTTAACTTAACAGCAAAATATTAAAAGAAAAGTATTTAAAAAATACATGTTACAGTACCTTTTATTGCAGAAAATCCATTTCAATTACACAGTGCACTTTTACAGCAATTTTGAATTGCAGTTAACAATCAAAATAAGGGTAGAAGCTAGCATAAGCTCTAAGAAATTTAATAAAATTCCTAGAAGTGGGCAAGATCATTATGCACATACCTTGAAAAATAGGGGTAGTAGTTAGCAAAACAACTACTAATTCCAAGAAATTGTTTTGACAAAGAAAAATACTGAATTATAATAAAAATCTTAAATCAAATACAAATAATGTCACAGCCTTCTGGAAAAGTATAAAAAATGCTCAAAATGACCTAAAAATTGCCAAAAAAATGACATATCCCTAAAAAAGTTAAGAAAATGCAAAAAAAAATGCTCAAACAAATTGCCTTATTCAATCCGTTTTTTGATGCCGTACATTTTAATATATGCAAACAATGTTTCAACCTTCATAAGAAAAATATGCAAAATCATTAATTGCCTTGCCCTAGTTATTATTATTAAATTGTTCAGTGGAGCATTCCCTACGTCCTGCTAAATATTGCTCGCTCTTTAAGAATCACTCTGTAGAGAATACGGCAATCCAAAGTCTCATATAGTCTTCAGAAATACGTTCTTTACTAATCATATAAAAAAACAATTGCAGGTAGAAATATGTTTTTTACTAATCCTATAAAAAAACAATTGCAGGTAGAAATATTTTCTAATTGTGCGCCAAGTAATGTTATTGGTTATGAATAGGGGAGTTAATAATAGAAATATGCAGTCTCTTCTTACCCATATTGACTTGGAAGTACTGCAGGATATCCGGCCCGAATTCCAGGAAATGGGAAACCTGAAAAAAAGTTAAAACATGTTATACAGCCATAATAATATTATTATTTATTTCACAACATAGATTTTAATATACTTGCAATAAATAATAGTTTAAAAAACTAAAACAACACGCTTTATTAGAAAACCGAAATAAAAAATGAAAAATAATTCTAATTTCCAACACGCTTGGGATAAAATTAAAGTGGTCAACACATCTAGAATAAAACTAGAGCTATCTACAAAAAAATAATTTTACCATCAAAAGCGTGTGGTACTCTATATCAATTAATATATTTGACAATAAACAGATGTTGGTAAAAGTAAAGTCTCTAAGAAGAAAACGTCCGATTGAGGGTCTTTCCACTTTTCAGCGGTTGCCCTTTTTACCAGCCGGCTGCTGGCCCTTCACATCCACATGTGTCAATCACAGAGGTAGATGATCAACAGCCAGTTTAGGGGTGACATGTGGTTAGCATGTCGACTCCCCCAGCCGTTATAGCTGGTTCCTCAACCTGGAGCCGGTACTTATTGTAGCTACCCAATTGCCTCACGATGCTGGGTGGGCACCGGTCCCATACTGGCCGAAATACCATGAGAAAATTTCTTCCCCCATGGAGACTCGAACCAGCGCAAGTCCCGTAGCTCTGCGCCAAGGCTTCCTACCTTAACCGTTCGGCTACGGCGCGGGACAGAAGAAAACGTAAAAACCATAAAAAGCACCCCACGCTTTTGATGGTAAATTATTTTTTTCTAGATAACTCTAGTTTTATTCTAGAAGTGTTGGAGATGATGTTTCTGTTCACCACTTTTATTTTATCCCAAGCGTGTTGGAAATTAAAATTATTTTTCATTTTTTTAGTTCGGTTTTCTAATAAAGCGTGTTGTTTTAGTTTTTTAAACTATTATTTATTTTTTTAATTTTTAGTTTGATTGTCATAAACCGGAATCCCTTGAAAATGTAATTGCTTACGATATTTTTAGTGTCTAGGCACGAATAGAATTATATATTTTATTTTAATTATTATTATCTAACATTATTATAATAGTTTTGAATATTTTAATATAAATAAATGATTACAGTTAATCGTTTCCTTCTCATATTTTTTGGATAAATTACAATGTGGTAAGTTTACAAAATTGTCATTAATATTTTACACAATAAGATACAAATGTAGATATCTTTAAATTCGATACTATTGTAGTATGAGCTAAAAGTAATTCTCTTCTAAAAAAACTCCGGGACGGATTTCAACCAGCGACCTATGGATTACTGAAATTGTATACCACTACAGTCCACCGCTCTACCAACTGAGCTACCAGGGGATACAATATTAATTTCTTACAACGATGGACTAAAAAGTCAATAAGTCCGCAACCTATTATACCGGTCTTTATTTATTTTTTTATGTCCTCATGATCCTTGCCAGGATCTTAGAAAAAATTATGAAATTATTGTATTGTCATTGGTCCTTTACAAGTACACAAAGTTTCAAGTCGATCCAATGTTCTTAAGTGGGTGAAAATCGTGTTGAAAGATTCAATTACATAGATAGATGCAGGTCAAGCTAATATAAAGCGTGTATAAATGTACAATATGGAAATCAATACAAAGAAAACTAAAGTGATGGCCTTTTGTGGGAAATACCCTTACCTAGCAAAATTGTTTTGGATGATGAAATTTTAGAACGAGTAAACAAATTTAATTATCTGGGTTATAATTTAACATTTCAAGATGAAGCTGATATATCAAAGAAAATCACAAATTTTACAAAAACAACGGGGATAATTAACAGTATAATGAAACCATCTTTAGTACAGAAGAACACAAGATTATGGCTTTATAAGGTTCTCGCAAGACCAGTATTAAGATATGGTAGTGAAGCATGGACAATACGAAGAAGAGATGAAAGCCGAATAACAGCAAATGAGATGCGATTTATGCTCCGTACAGCAGGCTACACAAAGTGGGACCATAAAAGAAATGAGGAAATTATGGAAGAATTGGATGTAGAACCCATTCTTCACCATATACAAAACTACCAGAACAACTGGAAAGCCCATCTTCAACGAATGCCATCTCATAGAATTCCAAAAGCCATGCTTCGTTACTGTCCCCAAGGCAAACGATCGCTGGGACGTCCAAAAAAGTGCTGGATGAAAAATTCCTCTTTGAGACCGTTACAGGCCACATGGCCTAATACTTGCATAGATTATGATTTCTCAACCAACGATTTTATTCAGTCTGAATCGTTCAAATGAAGTGATAAAACTTAAGGTTGCATAACCTCGTTAATTGCATATTCCAGCTCTTTCTTAGTTCTTTTGCGTGAAACGATTCCATAATTATTTTTATGGATGTTCGTCTCTCTACTGTTGTTACAACATTTTTAAGATGGATGCTAACTAACTAACTCACTGGCACTATCGATCCCGAAAGTTCATGGTCGCGCTGGCATAAGCTTTCCATACATCCCTATCCTGAGTTAATTTTTCCAATCATTCCCTGTATAATCTACTTCCCTCAAATCATAGTTAATGTTATTCTCCCACCTCATTCTCGGTCTACCTACTGGGCGTTTTCCCTCTGGTTTTTCTACAAGAAGCTTCGTTACACGTCTTTCATTCCCCATTGGTGCTACATGTCCTGCCCATCGCAGTCTACGAGACTTAACTGTTCTCATTATACCTTGCTTCCTATAAAGACCATGTAATTAATTGTTATGCAGCTTTCTCCATTCGCCTGTCTGTTCATCTCTCTTTGGTCCAAACATTTTCCTAAGAACTTTATTCTCAAATACTCGTAATCTCCTTCCCTCCCTTAAAGTAAGAGTCCATGTTTCGCACCCATATAATATAACTGGTAGAATAATAGTTTTATATATTTTCAGTTTAACGTTTTTTGAAAGGAGTTGGGACATCAAGAGTCTCTGCAATGCATAATAGCACGCATTTCCAGAATTGAGCCTATGTTTAATTTCTTTGTGCATCTCATTCCTGTTTGTGATTATTGTTCCTAGGTATTTGAATTCACCCAGTTTATTTTTTCATATGCAATTAAATAGATTACTTTAACTTTATAGCAGTTTTTCTCTAAAGAGTAAAATATGGACTTGATCTACTTTTGCTCTTAACTCCACATATCATAATGGTCGTTATAATTTTATTATCAAAGAAAAAAAAAAAGAATGCGAGTACATTTGTCCTTCGAAAGTATTGCAACGTATCTGGGTCAGTAGATCAATTGTGTTTTTTTATCACTTAGGCAAACAATAATGCGTATTGTACGCTTGCGTAATTGCGGAAGTGAAAAAAATATATTACACAGCCTTAATTATTATTTTATATCCAATAGGCGATTCAGGCGATTGGAGAAGATTACATAACAGTGAACTACGTGATCTTTATTGGAAACCAGATAGAAACCTCTCTTGGCTCCGTCTCACTGTCAGATGTAAAATGCACTCTCTTTCACTTCTTTTCAAGCTTTTCAATTCCTGCACTCCTAGTTACCTGGCGTCCAGATTTGAGAAGTTATCTTCTTACCACAATATTGACACTAGGTCACAGAATAACAATCCCTTTTCATAGCACTTCCTCCTATTCTACTTCCTTCACAGTAGCCTCTGCCCGCTCCTGGAATTTCCTTCCTCAAGATTTCAGGAGTTGCCGCACACTTGGCACTTTTAAGTCACGCTTATACAGTTACCTGTTGTCTAATAATTAATTTTTCTCGACAACTAAATATATTCTACGTCATTAATAGTTTTTAACTGACTTTTCTATCTTGTACATTTTATATTTCCAACATTAAATCTAAGATTGAATCAACATATTCTTGAATAATAATTATATTGTAGATGTAACATCTACATTTTCGTTCATTGTAATTTAGATGTAAGAATAATTTTTGGTAATTTTTAACATGGTTGAGTGGTAGACAAGGCCTTAAGGCTTTAACTGTGCCAGATATAATAAAGCTATTATTATTATTATTATTATTATTATTATTATTATTATTATTATTATTATTATTATTATTATTATTTATATTATATAAAAATATGCAGGTGTATCTCTAAGAGATCAAAAGAGAAGTCAAGATATCAGAGATGAACTACAAATCTATAATATAAACGAGAAAATACACACAAATAAACGTAATTGGTTTGAACATATACAAAGAATGCCAAATAATCGTTTATCAAACAGCTGCTTCATTATAGGCCTCTAGGCCGAAGAAATGTAGGAAGACCAAAACGTCGTTGGAAGGACAACCTGCGCCTGCGGCATGTAGTGCACGGGGGAGCGGAACGGGCCAACAGGCCCTTACCTTGAAGATGATGATGATGATTATATAAAAATATATAATATTATATAATAAGAGGAAGTGGCTGAATTCAAATACATAGGAACAATAATCACAAACAGGAATGAGATGCACAAACAAATTAAACATAGGCTCGATTCTGGAAATGCGTGCTATTATGCATTGCAGAGACTTTTGATGTCCCAACTCCTTTCAAAAAACGTTAAACTGAAAATATATAAAATTACTTTTCTACCAGTTATATTATATCGATGTGAAACATGGACTCTTACTTTAAGGGACGAAAGGAGATTACGAGTATTTGAGAATTAAGTTCTTGGAACATTTTTGGATCAAAGAGAGATGAACAGACAGGTGAATGGAGAAGACTACATAACAGTGAATTACATGGTCTTTATAGGAAGCCAGATATAATGAGTCTCGTACAGTGCGATGGGCAGGACATGTGGCACGAATGGGGAATGAAAGACGTGCATGGAAGCTTCATGTAGGGAAACCAGAGGGAAAATCCCAATTCCTAGACCAAGAATTAGGTGGGATAAAAACATTAACTATGACTTGAGACAAGTAGATCATACAGGGAATGATTCGAAAACATTGTCTCGGAATAGGGATGTAAGGAGGCTTATGTCCGAGCGGTCATGAACCTACGGGTTCGATAGTGCCAGTGAGTTAGTAAGAATGTTTAAGTAAAAAAGATGATGTTGAAACAACAATATTTTCAGGGTTTGAAGAGTTTTTATAAAGAAGGTAGTGATGAGAGTATTAAATGATGGTTTTTATGGACGTCGCTAGGTATAAACAGCAGTCTGTAAGATACACAAACTGGCTGATGTTTGGAATTTTGATTATAGAGCAGCGCAGGAGTGAAGGATGGTGATGTCAACACCCGCTCCATCTTATCTCTCCGCCACTTCACATTACAGCTCCATATTTCACAGCTACTCAGCTCTAAACACACTATTACGCCAAATACAGACTCTCTGCGCCTGGTAGTATGCAACCTTATCTATCCGCCACTTTCCAAACATCAGTTTGTCTTTTCTAATCCCGCCAACAGACTATACTCTAAACAAACATCTCACGGACTATTACGCCAAATACAGACTCTCTGCGCCTGGTAGTATGCAACCTTATCTATCCGCCACATTCCAAACATCAGTTTGTCTTTTCTAATCCCGCCAATAGACTATACTCTAAACACACATCTCACGGACTATTAAGCCAAATACAGACTCTCTGCGCCTGGTAGTATGCAAACCTTATCTCTCCGCCACTTTCCAAACATCAGTTTGTCTTTTCTAATCCCGCCAATAGACTATACTCTAAACACACATCTCACGGACTATTAAGCCAAATACAGACTCTCTGCGCCTGCTAGTATGCAAACCTTATCTCTCCGCCACTTTCCAAACATCAGTTTGTGTCTTTTCTAATCCCGCCAACAGACTATACTCTAAACACGTATCTCACGGACTATTTTTTTTTATGGAATTTATTGCCTTTTTTTTCAGAATAAAGAAAATACATATGCATTTACATTGCGCACGGGCCTGCTTGGCCGTACGTGCATTATTTTTCCATGAATAAAAAAATAAAACTAATAATATAAACAAATACCTACAAATACACCTGTATCAAAAAACAATAACAGGCTACATATAAGTAAAATCTATGTCTGCACTAAATCAAAATAATACATATCTACATTCATCCACATTCCGTACATTAATATTAAAAAAAAATGCTAGAAAACAAATTAGAAAAAAAAAGCACACACACATACACCCACACATATACACATCGCACGCTCATACCCCCCTCCCCCCGACCCTGCAGACATTAAGTGCACTATCAGACTATTCAACTTATCAGACCTACTTATTATATAACATGATTAAAGATCGAAAACAAAGACCATATTGAGATTCTTCTTATTGTTAATACATATATCCTTAATCTACAATTTTGTTATATCTCAATTTTCTTACTGTACCCAAAAATTTGCATGTTTTTGCTTCACTCTCGATCCGTCCTAAAATATCCCAACACGCCACTCACCCTCGATCCGACCTGAGAAATCTCTCCGGCAGCATCTGTAATCTAAGTTGTTCTGTCTCTCTACAGAATGCTATAATATGCTGCCAGTGTTCATGGTCGTCGCATAGTGGGCATAGTTTAATGCCTTCCTCATTTGTTAAATTACACCAAATACAGACTCTCTGCGCCTGGTAGTATGCAACCTTATCTCTCCGCCACTTTCCAAACATCAGTTTGTCTTTTCTAATCCCGCCAATAAACTATACTCTAAAAAAGCATCTCACGGACTATTACGCCAAATACAGACTCTGCGCCTGGTAGTATGCAAACCTTATCTCTCCGCCTCTTTCCAAACATCAGTTTGTGTCTTTTCTAATCCCGCCAACAGACTATACTCTAAACACACATCTCACGGACTATTACGCCAAATACAGACTCTCTGCGCCTGGTAGTATGCAACCTTATCTCTCCGCCACTTTCCAAACATCAGTTTGTCTTTTCTAATCCCGCCATTACACTATACTTTAAACACGCATCTCACGGACTATTAAGCCAAATACAGACTCTCTGCGCCTGCTAGTATGCAAACCTTATCTCTCCGCCACTTTCCAAACATCAGTTTGTCTTTTCTAATCCCGCCAACAGACTATACTCTAAACTCGCATCTCACGGACTATTACGCCAAATACAGACTCTCTGCGCCTGGTAGTATGCAAACCTTATCTCTCCGCCACTTTCCAAACATCAGTTTGTGTGTTTTCTAATCCCGCCAATAGACTATACTCTAAACACGCATCTCACTGACTATTAAGCCAAATACAGACTCTCTGCGCCTGGTAGTATGCAAACCTTATCTCTCCGCCACTTTCCAAACATCAGTTTTCTGTGTTTTCTAATCCCGCCAATAGACTATACTCTAAACTCACATCTGACGGACTATTAAGCCAAATACAGACTCTCTGCGCCTGCTAGTATGCAAACCTTATCTCTCCGCCACTTTCCAAACATCAGTTTGTGTGTTTTCTAATCCCGCCAATAGACTATACTCTAAACTCACATCTCACGGACTATTAAGCCAAATACAGACTCTCTGCGCCTGCTAGTATGCAAACCTTATCTCTCCGCCACTTTCCAAACATCAGTTTGTGTGGTTTCTAATCCCGCCAATAGACTATACTCTAAACTCGCATCTCACGGACTATTAAGCCAAATACAGACTCTCTACGCCTGCTAGTATGCAAACCTTATCTCTCCGCCACTTTCCAAACATCAGTTTGTGTGTTTTCTAATCCCGCCAATAGACTATACTCTAAACTCGCATCTCACGGACTATTAAGCCAAATACAGACTCTCTGCGCCTGCTAGTATGCAAACCTTATCTCTCCGCCACTTTCCAAACATCAGTTTTTGTGTTTTCTAATCCCGCCAACAGACTATACACTAAACACGCATCTCACGGACTATTACACCAAATACAGACTCTCTGCGCCTGCTAGTATGCAAACCTTATCTCTCCGCCATTTTCCAAACATCAGTTTGTGTGTTTTCTAATCCCGCCAATAGACTATACCCTAAACTCACATCTCACGGACTATTAAGCCAAATACAGACTCTCTGCGCCTGCTAGTATGCAAACCTTATCTCTCCGCCACTTTCCAAACATCAGTTTTTGTGTTTTCTAATCCCGCCAACAGACTATACACTAAACTCGCATCTCACGGACTATTAAGCCAAATACAGACTCTCTGCGCCTGCTAGTATGCAAACCTTATCTCTCCGCCACTTTCCAAACATCAGTTTTTGTGTTTTCTAATCCCGCCAACAGACTATACACTAAACTCGCATCTCACGGACTATTAAGCCAAATACAGACTCTCTGCGCCTGCTAGTATGCAAACCTTATCTCTCCGCCACTTTCCAAACATCAGTTTTTGTGTTTTCTAATCCCGCCAACAGACTATACACTAAACACGCATCTCACGGACTATTACGCCAAATACAGACTCTCTGCGCCTGCTAGTATGCAAACCTTATCTCTCCGCCACTTTCCAAACATCAGATTGTGCCTTTTCTAATCCCGCCAATAGACTATTTACATCCAGAGAAGAAACTATACCTAACCCGCTCTTAGGGCCGCATGCAAATACATTAGTCTCTAGTGAGCTGAGTTTTCCGTGAGCACGTGCAAAGTTCGAAATAGCGAGTCGCTGACTGGTCATGCATGAAAGTAATTTTTTTCGTAATATTGGCAAGAAATTACCCAGGAATCTCAGCGATAAAACCACTTCCTTTATTTTCGTCTGCTAGAGGAACGCATTTACGCTTGCATCCCGCAAATAAAACCGTATACGACGACATCTGCGTCGCGCGATATTACGCCGATTCTCCTGATCTTCCAGTTGAATTCTTTGGTAGACTCTATCAAATTCCTCTTTCCGCGTATACCGAAAACATGATTGAAGTCTTCAAGGTCCGACATCTTGGATAAGGCAGCAAGGTACGCAGCAAGGTTTTAACGTAGGCTACATCGGTTACCATCGGTTCCCATCGGGTTGCTCACGATTCGTTCTCTGCAAAGTCACCTCGCCAGGTAGCTTAGGAATTTCGATTATTATTATCGCATGAACAGATTTTTGAGTACGCAAAAAGTCTGTGGATGCAACATTCTCAGCAGAGAACGACTTTTACGGTCTAATGCATTCATAGATCAGACCCTTAGAGTGATCCTAACATCAAGAACGCTAATTGTATATTTCCGCCGCCATTCGCGCCAAAATTACTGTCACATTTACAGGGAGATGACACACAACCAACACAAGACTACACACTTTCAGCACATTTTGTTTCATGAGAATCGACTGAAAGCATGACTCAAATGCATCACCCATATGTAGTAATCTATTTTAGTTCTAATTTCTGATTAGGTATGTTTTAGAATATTAGAATATTTTCTATGTTTTGAATATCATTATTTTCATTCACGAAGAATAACAAGTATATTCAGAGGACATATTTTTAATTTAATGAAGGGAACTACTTTAACGCATACTTGTTGCTTGCTACATCGTACGTTGGTGTCCATAACCAATGAAAAGCGAACGGGTCACATGGTTTTGTTTTGATGAGGATCGGTTTAGAGTGGACAGCCTTTACGTACAGTCTATATTCATAAATTGTGTATGAAGATGATGCATTTTAGCATTATATTCCTTTACACTATTGAGAACACTAAGAAATTGGGGCTGAAGGTAAATATCAATAAAACTAAATATATGATCACAAACAGAAATACATTATATATGGAAATGGACAGTTAATGACAATGAGGGAATTTTGAAGAAATGACAGAATTCAAATACCTAGGAACAATAATCAAAAATAGGAATGAGATACACAAAGAAATTAAACATAGGCTCAATTCTGGAAATGCGTGCTATTATGCATTGCAGAGACTCTTGATGTCCCAACTCCTTTCAAAAAACGTTAAACTGAAAATATATAAAACTATTATTCTACCAGTTATATTATATGGATGTGAAACATGGACTCTTAATTTAAGGGAGGAAAGGAGATTACAAGTATTTGTAATAAAGTTCTTAGGAAAATTTTTGGACCAAAGAGAGAGAACAGACAGGTGAATGGAGAAGACTACTAACAGTGAACTACATGGTTTTATAGGAAGCCAGATATAATAAGAACAGTTAAGTCTCGTAGACTGCGATGGGCAGGACATGTTGCATGTATGGGGAATGAAAGAGTTGCATGGAAGCTTCTTGTAGGAAATGCCAGAAGGAAAATGCCCAGTTGGTAGACCAAGATGAGGTGGGAGAATAATATTAACCATGATTTGAGGGAAGTAAATTATACAGGAGATGATTGGAAAACAGTAGCTCAGATAGGGATGTATGAAGAGGTTATGTTCGCGCGGTCATGAACGTACGGGTTCGATGGTTGCCAGTGAGTTAGTTAGTTGAACAAGGTGGAACACCACCTTCTATATGCATCCCCACACACTATACAGTATATCGCTTTTTACCGAGAACGATATAACATGAAAACACATTGCTAATGTCCATTATGAGACATATAGCACCAGAATGTTATTGGCTGCTTTCCATAATAAACACATTTATTACGAATAAATAATATATACAAACCCATATCAAAACTATAAAATATGACAGAAATATTTATATGAATCATTATGGAATTAAACAGAAATATAACTAATGTTTTTTGAAAGAATAGTATAGGATTGTAAGATAAAACCACGTCATTTTAAACAAATGAAGCATTAAGATAAATTTCCTACAGGATGTCTCAAATATTTAGGGTCAAATTTATATAAAGAGTGTTGCAAAATAAACGGTATATTGAGATATGTTGATCAATTTTTAATAAGGTACCGATGTCCGGAAATGATGCGTTTTCACGATATGAGAAGAACTTCTCCAGAGTTATGTTTTTTTGGATTTCAAGACTCACTATTTGACAATACATTCACATCAAGTTATCAAAATGTCACCTACCATCTCATTGCAGAGCGTACATCGGCCGTGTAGTGATTGGCGCACATGTTCAAATACGCCTGGCCTCGTTTGAATTATTTCTGCAGCAGCGCGGACTCGGGCTATAAGATCCATATGTGACTCTACTGGAGTCTGATAAACAGACTGTTTCACGTCGTCCCCACAAAAGTAGTCGAGAGGGTTAAGATCAGGTGATCTCGGAGGCCATGGAATGGTCCCCTCGACCTCGATACGTGATATACAAATGTCTCCTCACAGTGGCATCGAAGTGAGCTGGAGCTCCGTCGTGTTGCAGCCACATTCCGTTGCGAAGCCACGTATCACAGGTTCCGTACCTGTGAGGTGTTGTCAAGTAATGAGTCTTCAAATCCTTGGAACTAACACTGATCTTGAGACATAATTAACTAGTCATAGTGTGAAAACGCATCATTTCGGACATGGGTACCTTATTGAAAAATTAACTTATCTCAACATACTACCTCACCTCCGTTGTCGGTGTTTTTGCAACGCCCTGTATGTATAGTAGAGGTTTACAAAAATGAGTATTCGAATCAGGGAAGCAATATTTTTCTTTTTATAAATTTCGAAGGAATGAACTATTCAGATAGTTCATGAAAATTTTTTTTGAAATATTTTACAGACGTATTCACCGATCCTATCCAAAAAAAAATTCCTACCAACTTTATCCTCAAATAGTGGTAAAATTTCTCCTCCCTTAAAGTAAGAATCCATGTTTTGCATCCTTATAATATAACTGGAAGAATAACAGTTTTTATATATATTTTCAGTTTAAGGATTTTTTTGAGAATTGGGAAGTCAAGAGTCCCTGAAATACATAACAACATGCATTTCCAGAATTTAGCCTATGTGTTATTTCTTTGTGCATCTCATTCCTATTTGAATTCAGCCACTTCTTCAAAATTTACCTCTTTTGTTATTAGCTGTCCATTTCCATTATATAATGTATTTATATGTGTGAACATTCTCGTTCTTAAGAACTATTCAGGGGAAAACATTATTTGATAAGATACACAACACAGAAATTAGGGACAAATGTCATATTTAAGACAAAACCAAATTTATTATAGGCAGACGAAAATATTGGAAAAGTCATATAGAAAGAATGGAAGAAAACCGGCTTGCAAAAAAAAACACTACAGAAGATAGACCGATGGACGCGAGAGAACAAGAGGAAGACCAGCCAAGAGATGGACAGACAGTGGATGCACATCCAATACGTCTTCCTCCGAGAAGTAATTTTGGAAGTAAATAGGATGAAAATATTATAAATTATGAAGAAGAAGAAGAAGAAGAAGAAGAAGAAGAAGAAGAAGAAGGAAGAAGGACATTGTCGTATATTTAGTTTCATTGATTTTACTTCCAGTTCCAACATTTAATATGTGCTTATTGTAATATTTAGTTGTTCGAGTTAGGTAGGAAAAGGAATCTAATGGCTAAAAAACATGATGGCAGGGCGCGAAGTAAGTTCGCATCGGAAATATTGATCTGGACAATTAGAGCGGTCTGGCATGTGAGAGTCCAGTCAAGTGTAGGCCGCCTCTCCCTCGCCATACGTTCATTTCTACGCTTATATCACAGATAGTGTAAACTTCACAATTTCCTCATAGCACCATTTTGTTTTTCATAAGTAATGCCACGAGTGATTTCCAATTTATCTAGAGGATTTGGAAATCAAGAGTGGCATTTGTTAGGACTATTTAACGAATAAAATTAAGCTTGTTTACTCACAAATCATTATTTAAATATTATTTTAGAATAATATATATATATCTAATATAAACGGCGAAGTTTGAAAACAAATCAGAAATGTTTGGTTATGTTTATTCACTGCAACTAGATCATATTATTTATTGTCAAATAAGATCGCAATATTTTAAGAATGTACCCCTAGTGGATAAAAAATGAAACACATCAAACTGTATAGTATAACAAACATTTTAGGTTATTAATTATTTTTTAGTAAACAACTCAGTAAAATCATTATTTAAAAACACAATTATTGAACAACAATTATCAAATGTGTAGTTCGAAGGAATCTGTTCATTATTTGCAACATTCAGTGTATTTGTTGGAGAGTCAGTCACTGCAAATATAATGCCCTGACCTGTTCAGAATATTAAAAAGGAGGAGACTTTCTTTATTTTGGTAAACAGAATTCGGTAAATATCGAGGTGAAACTCGACTGCCATTAATTGTAAAACAAAATTAATTGAAACGTGATTGGTCTTTGACTCCCATTTATGGCATGAGTTAAATAGACATATCTATCTCATTCTATGTTAATAAGTAAATTAATTGGTCGCGGAGATCTAGTAATTATATTTATTTCTCTAGTCCCAAGGAAACTGGGTTCAAACCCGGGGGAGCTAGAGATATAAACAAATTATTCTAGATTTGAAGTTTATATCAATTTGTTATTTAAGATTAACTGCCCATTGTTATTGTTAGTCTTCTTCTTCTTCTTCATAAAATAAGGCCTTTTGACCTGTTTTCACATCAAGTGGGATTTAATGAATCTTCCCATCTAGTAAATGGACGTCCAGCATTTCTATGTCCTATTGGTTTGTACTTTAGTAACAGCTGAGGGATTCTATCTGTAGGCATTCTCTTGACATGTTTCATACCAGTTGTTTCTCATGATTGTTGACTCTGTTTGTTAAATTAAAAACATTTAAGTCTTTTTTTTTTTTTGTTCACCGCTGTGGTCTCGAGGTAGCGTTCTGCCTTGTCACATAGCAGCCCGGGTTCGATTCCGGTCGGGAGAGGCTCCTGGATGAGGTTTTTTCGGGGTTTTTCCTCACCTGTAAGACAAATGTCAGGAAGCTTAAGGCCCAAAGGTCCCCGAAAATCATCCGAGCATCATCCTTATCATTATCATCACCATCCTTCACCGGTGTGGAAAGCAACGGAAAGCTACCACACCTATAATTCCCTACTAAAGCTGCAAAGCATAGCATGGAAATTCAGTGAAAGACCTGCTCTCGGGCAGAATTACTGTGGATGGATGGATTAAGTTTTTCTAATATCTTCATTTCTTTTTCTGTCCAAAATTGTAACACCTGCTACTGAACGTAAGAACTTCATTTCTGCAGTTTCTACTTTTCTTCTGTCTGAACGGTTAAGAGTCCAATTCTCACGTGCATATGTTAAGGCAGGCACTAACATAATTTTGTAAAATTTTAATTGTTGTAATTATTGTTAATCTTTAATACATTTTGATTCCCAATTCATAATCAAGAGATACTTTTTTAGGGTGGAAAAATCCATGGGAAAAGTACTCCGGGATGGACTTTAAGCCATGAGACCCAAGTCTGAAGAATTCCAGGCTCATAAAAGAACCATAAGCCTAAAAAACCGGGTCTCTAAGTAAAATTTACAAACCTCATTTATCCGAGTAATAACTTAGTTGCTTACTAGCTGCCTCATTGGGTCGGTGTGCTGACCACATGTCACATGACATCTATATAGAAATCAGCGTAACTAAATTAGTTTTGTAATCAAATGGTAATGAGAAAAATGTATGCCTGAAGCGGGAATCGAACCCTGAACCTTCAGCTTTCCGTGCTGATGCTCTTAACCACTGAGCTAATTCAGGCTTCCTTCCCATCCAAGCATAAATCCTTCCTTTACCTTACTCTCTGGGCCCATATTCAAATGCTATGAATCATCATTCACAAATACACAATGAATAGCTTCTACCTGAACAAGACATGAAGGGACTCCACACAGCTATAGCATTATTTATTAATTAATATTGGGAAGCTAAAGCTATTACTATGATAGAAATAAGTAAATTAATAAAACACAATTAAATTATTCTAAATCATGGTAAAGAGAAAACGTTTTGCCTGAACCGGGAATCGAACCCCAAACCTTTAGCTGTGTGGAGTCTAATAGCACTATCGGCCAATAGTACTACATCATCAGCATAAACTAACAACTTATTTATACCATTGAGTTGTAGGCCTTCTTCATCCTCAAAGATTTGATGTCATGCTCTAGTACAAAATCAAATAGTAGAGGAGATAGTGCATCTCCTTGCTTCAACCATCATTCACATATAACTTACTTACTTACTTACTTACTCACTGGCACTATCGAACCCGTAGGTTCATGGCACGCACGGACATAAGCTCTCCATACATCCCTATCCTGAGCTAATTCTTTCCAATCATTCCCTGTATAATCTACTTCCCTCAAATCATAGTTAATGTTATTCTCCACCTCATTCTTGGTCTACCAAGTGGGCGTTTTCCCTCTGGCTTTCCTACAAGAAGCTTCCATGCAAGTCTTTCATTCCCCATACGTGCAACATGTCCTGCCCATCGCAGTCTACGAGACTCTACTGTTCTTATTATATCTGGCTTCATATAAAGACCATGTAGTTCATTGTTATGTAGTCTTCTCCATTCACCTGTTGTTCATCTCTCTTTGGTCCAAAAATTTTCCTAAGTACTTTATTCTCAAATACTTGTAATCTCCTTTCCTCTCTTAAAGTAAGAGTCCATGTTTCGCACCCATATAATATAACTGGTAGAATAATGTTTTATATATTTTCAGTTTAACGTTTTTTGAAAGGAGTTGGGTTATAAAGTCCTAACATTCCATGTTCCTAGGAACATGTCCCTGTGTTTGAGCCTTTGGCATGGGTTCCCTGAAGTAGTCCCCGCCCGGAGAACCGAATGGGGGACTATTTGACCTCCGGAAAATGTTACCCCAGTTGAACCCATGTCCGCATTTCTTGACGGTGTATTTTTTACGGTGAAAGATCGTCACTCTTTCGATAACTAGCATTTATGATGTTTTGCACTTGATCTATTTTTCCTCTCAACCCCTGGTTTGTCTTACAGATGAGAAAAACTCTGAAAACCCCATCACCCAGGGAGCTTGTCTCGACCGCGGATCGAACCCAAAACCGTTGCGACCCCGATGGTATCCCGAGACCACAGCAACGGAGATGGCTAGAAACAAAGGGCTGAAAAAATAATAAGTATAACCCTATAGATACCAAATATCCGATGTTTTACACATAGTTTTTGTTGCTCAATATTTGCTAAAATAATGATGGCTATTAAAATAGCATTACAGCTAACAAAACTGTTATTTACAGAACTGTTTTGTGTTAAAATTGTTGTGTGATTGATACTGTTAAACTGCTATAATGAGAGTTATTTTTCCGCAGGATACGAGCAGTTTCTTGCACAACGTGTTATTATACCGGACAAAAAGTAGCGCTGAATAATTTATTGTCCACACACACATTTCAACATTCTTGTTTCTTCACGTTGCTCAACTACAGCCAGCTATCGATTCAAAATCCACCTCCCGTCAACTGCGCCTCTTTTCGCATAATTCTCACCCAATGTAGAATAGAACACAAACCCTGTCTCAGGTATCGTATTGGTCGGTTGATTTTATGTTACTGAAATGCAAAACTCCATGGCGTGACACCCCTGCAGTAACATCCAGATGCTGGCCTCACATCCACATGTGATAAGGTCGTCTAACCAGTATAGGATTGACACGTGGTCAGCACGGATACCGCTCACCAAAAATTAATTGAAATTGTTAAAGATAAATTTTTAGTTGAGCAAATTCTAGGTTGGAATTTCATACCATGGTCAATTTCATCCCTAATAACTAGCTAACTAACTCACTGGTAATATCGAACCTGTAGGTTCATGGCCGCGCTGATATAAGCTCTCCCTAAACTCATGTTTCCTATCATCCCCTGTATGATCTGCTTCCATCAAATCATGGTTAATGTTATTCTCCCACATTGTTCTTGGTCTACCAAGTGGACGTTTTCCTTCTGGTTTTCCTATAAGAAACTTCCATGTCTAACAGATTCATTAAATTATAGTCATAGTTTGTCTTTTTTGGATCATATCTAAACAATTTTCAGGTCATAAATGCATGCATGTTTTCATACATTTTAGGTCTCAGAAATCCGCCCTTAAATTACATTGGTTAACATGATTTTTGTCTCATGAGTACCAATAGTTGTTGTTAATGCAGTTTTTTTATCGTGTTTTCAAATATGTATTCGGAATTTCTCCATCACCCACAGTTTTTTTTATTTCAATTTCAATTAATGGATTTAAATAATTATTTTTTTAATAAACCTATATTTCTTCCTCGGAAAATCTTGACGCAGTGAGCGATGAGCACGGGAACACTTTCATCAGGAGATTTCAGCTATGGAAAAGAGATATCAAGGCAAATGGAATCCTAATATGCTGGCCGATTATTGTTGGACCATCAAGAGGGATGCTCCACAGGTGAAATATAGCAAAAAATCATCATTTCTTACTTTCTAGATGAGTCCGAATGTTCGAATATTGTGCAGTTACGAATGTAGAAAATATTAAAATGTTTGAAATTATAAATGCCTGTCTCTCGGAAACCTTGCGTGATGGAGAAAAACCGATATCATATTTGAATTCAGGAGAAAAATACTATCAGAATCACATATTTTTCTTTCTGAGAAAAAAAGTGTATTTTTGCTGCTCATTGTTATTAATATTGAAAAACTCTTCGCCGGAATGGAAGCTACGATAACCATCATCATCATCATCAATTCCAGTCATGGATTAGGCCGTTGGCCTGTTCCGCTTCAGGATACAAATTGATCCCTCCATCACTTCTTAGGTCTTCCTGGGTCTCTTCGTCAAGTGGGTCTGCAGTTGAACAGCTGCAGAGGTACGTCAATTGTTTGGGATTCTAAGAAGGTGTTTCATGCCAATTATTTTGGTATATTTGGAAGGTTTCAGTTATTGCTGATGTGTTGAGAGCTTCATTACGCATGTGGTCATAAAGGGTATAACCCGCTAAAGGTCTTAATAACTTCATTTCTGCTGCTACTGTCCTATTTAACTTACCGTTAGTAAGAGTCGAGGTTTCAGAACCATAAAGTAGAGTTGGAAGAGCCATTGTTTTATAAAATTTTAGAATTGTATCCGGGCGTGCTTTTCGGAGAAGAGTGTTTTTTATTGTTCCTATAAGTTTTTGGAATTTGGTCAATTTTATGTCTATGTCTTTACATGTGTCGTTGGAAAGGTTGCAGCCAAGATACGTCATCATCATCATAGTACATTCACGAATTTAGGTCATTTATTGACCTTGTTTCTGCCTCAAGAGAAACACCATCCAAAGTCTTTTGAGTGGACGTCCTGGTCTTCTTCTTCCTGCAGGTTGATATCTTAACATTTGTTTGGGTATCCTGTGATCTTCCATTCGATGAACATGTTGCATCCATCTTGACTTATAATCAGAAATTTTGTTTTCTAAAGGTTCCATGTGTAATTCTTCTAAGATGTCTTCATATTTTTGTGATCTAGTAGTGTGTATCCTGCAGTCCTTCGAAGGTATCTCATTTCAGCAGATCTAAGTCTCTGTATATCCTTCTGTTTCAACGTCCATACTTCGCTAACCATACAAAAGAGTTGGAAGAGCCAGTGTTTTATACACTTTTAGTCTTGAATGTTTTTGGACTAACTGTGGCTTTAAGATAGAATTTATTAACCTAAAATTCTTAAAAATTTAGATATTTTTGCATTTACATCCTTTTCTACTTCATATGAGATATTGCATCCTAGATATGTAAAATTATTCACCTGCTCCAAAATGTTCTTGTCAAGTATAATTTTACTTCTGACAGGATCTACATCTTCATAAGTAAAGATAAGTAAAGTTATTAACTTGTTCTATTATATTGTTGTTAACAACAATTTTAGTTTGTATCGGTATTTTCCCTTGAAATACATAGTTTTTTGTCTTACTCACGAAATTTGTAAATTATAATCTTGGGTTATATTTCACAATCTATGTACTGCTCTCTGTAGATGGAAGCTACGAAAATTCTATTATCCTGGTATTTTTATCCAGCATATCCATCATACCATAGTAATTCTGCCCGAAGGCAGGTCCTTCACTGCAATCATAGCATGTTTCATCCTATATTTGCAGCTTTACTAGGGAATTGTAGGTATGGTAGCTTCCCGTTGCTTTCCACACTGGTGAAGGATGATGGTGATGATAATGATAAGGATGATGATGATGGCCATATGATTTCGGGGACCGTTTGGGCCTTAAAGTTTTCCTGACATTTTACTTACAGGTGAGGAAAAACCCCGATAAAAACCTCACCCAGAAAAACTGTCCCGACCGGGGATCGAACCCGGGCCCGCTGCGTGACAAGGCAGCACGCTACCTCGAGACCACAGCGGTGGACCGCTTCAACAGTAATTGAATTTATTACTTTTCATATCAGTAAACTAATCATTTTTATTTATTCCGTTGAGTTTGATTGTATCATTTAATATTTAATTTTTAATCAAATATCAGATGAAATGTTAAAATTAATAAATTAAACTATTTTGATTTGGAAAAAGATTTTAGTACTCGATCGGGAGAAGTTTGGTAGGTACAGTATATATATATATGTGCCAAGCTTAATGACGAATTAATAAAAGGTACATTTCCGTGGGCTGTAATAATGGCGCCAGAGTCACCTGTTGTATGCAGTGTTGCGTGTTGCTCTGTGATTGTGTTCCACTTCCCTCCCCACTTGTTGTGTCTCCCCTACATTCAATTGTCTACAACACAGGATCCCATTTTTGTTATCACTCTATTTTTTTCAATTTTAATGATCCTGACATATTTCAACTCAATTTGCTATAGTATCCTAATTTGCATTAGGAGCAATGTTACTACAGTCAGAGACGGACCTTCATCTTTCTCAACATCTGCCTCCATTCTTCTCTGTCCCTAGATTTATCTTTCCATTTCCTCAACTTATTACTCGACCAAGTTAACTTTTTAGCCGGTGAGGGGAAGTAATTGCGCTAGTCGTGAAGCTGTGGAAAGTGTCTCCTTCCACCGTTGGTACAAGCAAGAGACTGGGCAAGTGGTATAATCAGTGGCAAAAAATGGTGGTAGGCCCTCTTGAAATAGCAGATGAACAATCTTTTTCTTCCTTCCAAGTATTAGGCCAAGGCCTGGTACAATCCTATAGAAAATTTTCCCTCCAGCGTTTCATAGGACGGCCCAGAGATCTTCGTCCTGTTTGGTATATAATTATAAACAGCTTTGGGGATCCGATTTGAACTCATTGTTTCAAGATGGTGTTTCCAATTTAGTTGGTACTGTTTAATATATTCCAAAATTGGTGTAGTCTTCAATTCTTTTAAGATATCGGTGTTCCTTTTCAGATCCCATCTGGTGTAATCCGATGTTCTGCGCATGAATCTCATTTCACAAGCCGTTATTCTGCTTTCATGTTGTCTTTTTAGTGTCCATGCTTCACTACCATAGGTCAACACTGGTCTAGCCAAAGTGTTATATAAACGTAATCTGGTGTTTTTTTGTACAAGGGATGGTTTCATAACTTGATTAATAATTCCTAAACTTTTATTATAACTAGTAATTTTTTCAGGGATATCCTTTTCATCCCAGATAGAGAGATAATATCCAAGATATTTAAATTGATTGAGATGAACAATCAACTCTTGAAATTCATGTTAAACCACCGTTGAGGTTATGTACTAAGATGTTAATTATAAAATGTTTACCTGGTAAGTCAGTCGTCCTCAATTAAATTATTAAACTTCTTCAAGCAGACATAAATCCGTTATACAACCTATATAACACCATCAGTTCCAGTTTGAAATGCAGAAGATGAAACATTGTTTTCGAAAGGCCTCCATATTGGAATAACGTGAAGAAGTTTAATAATTTAATTGAGGACGACTGACTTACCAGGTAAAATTTTTATATTTTTTTAAAAATAATAATAATGCTTTATTTTAGCTGGCAGAGATAAGGCCATAAGGCCTTCTCTTCCACTCAACCAGCGAATAGTAAAATTATACAAAAATTATATATTTATTCCAATTTTAAGATATTATTAAAATATATACTAAACAAAAGACAATGGTGATGTGATCTAATACTAACAAAAATATGGAATATAATAAAATTAACGTATTGTCTTATGCAACTACGCTGTAGTTTAAATAGGAATTCCTTAAAATGTATTTTATTATACATTTTAGTAGATATATAAAAATAAAAAAAAATTACTAAAACTATGTATTATATTAGAATAGATTTATTTAGCCTGATGGAGTTAAGACCATGTGGCCTTCTCTTCCACTCACCAGGACAAACATATGTTACATATAAATACAAAAAATTACAATAACAGTCATACTAAACAATTAATTATCTGTCAAACTGAATAATAATGAAAATAATGTCTAATAGTACAATAAAATTAAATACAATTAAAATTAAATTAATGATAGAATGAATACAGAAAGGAATAACAGCTCAAATCTACTATATATGAAAAGTAAGAAAAAATACAAAGAAAGTAATAAACTATAATGAATTAATCTATCGCTTATTATACAAGGCATTAGGTAAATATATTAACAAATCTTAAAACTATTTTTATTAAATAATGAAAAAACAAATTATTAATTTTTAAAATGTAATATTAGTGAGTTGTTTCTGATAATAATTTTATTTTCAATTTGTTTCTGAAAGATGGTAAAGTTTGGCAGTCTCTGACATAGGGTGGAAGGGAATTCAATTTTCTAGCAAGAGAAATTGTAAAAGATTTTCGAATAATAGGTAGTGTGATGAGGAGGGATATAAAGGACACTGTGCTCAAGGGATCGGGTATCTAATATGGATGGAGTTAATGAAAGATCTTCGGAGTTTCTATGCCTACGGATTTCTGGATAAAGTGACGCACAGAGAAATTAAATCAGCACTGATTTCCAACTACTGTCTGTCTGACCTAAATGTTTATATACTGTGAATATTGGGTCTAACTTTTCTATTGACACTAACAACTGACTTTACCCTGTCCGCTCTTAAAGCGATCCTCGTCAAAACAAAACCATGTGACCTGCTCGCTTTTTATTGGTCCAGGACACCGACGTACGATGTAGAAGCAATAAGTACGGAAAAAAAGTAGTTCCTTCATTAAATTAAAAATATGTCTTCTAAATATACTTGTTATTCTTCGTGAATGAAAAAATAATATTCAAAACATATTCTAAAATATACCTAATCAATAATTACAACTTAAAATAGTTTATTACATATGGATGATGAATTTGAGTCACGCTTCAGTCGATTCTCATGAAACAAAATGGCTGAAAGTATCGAGTCTTCTGTTTCTGTGTCATCATCTTCCTGTCAAAAGTGACAGTAATTGTGGCGCGAACGGCGGAAGAATACAATTGGCGTTTGTTGATGTTAGGATCACTCTAAGAGCGGATAAGGTATATACGGAAAATAAACACTGTCACTGCAACTTAAGACAAGGGCCTACTACCTCCAACCCCTACTCACCCTTTTAGTTCCCAATGTTTACGCATTGAAAGTCAATGTGGCCGAGTAGTAGCAGCTATTGGCTATCCTGTCCCTGCTTTGGATTCTGTTTCACCAGTGAAGGCGGGTCGCTTATCTCAAGTTTTACAAGACAATGACCAGTGGAGATGCCAATTTTAGGAAAATCCTTTTGCCGGGAATATCAAAGTAGGTATAGAAATGTCTACATTCTCATGCACGTTTGTATTAAATAACATAATTCATAGGAATGTTCCTTACCTCTAATCCCGAGGGTCGCGTGTTCAAACCCGGCCACAGTTTTATAATGGAAAAATCTATGGAACGAGTCCTTCAAGAGGGACTTTAAACCGTGGGCTCCGAGTGTGACGAATTTGGGGCTCGTAAAAGAAACCCTAGACTGAATAAAATAATTAGAACGAACCAGGAATTGAAAGGTTTGTATAGGGATTTAGATCTGATAGGAGATATTAGAAGAAGGAGACTGGAATGGGTAGAACATTGTGTTGCGCATGGAACAGGAAACAGGAGCATGAAATATTTTAGAAGGAAACCGGAAGGAAGAAGAAAGGTTGGAAGACAGAAACTAAGATGGTTGGATAAGGTTGAGGAAGACTTAAGACAACTTAAGGTGAAAAGATGGAGAAAGAAAACTAGTAATAGAGAAGAATGGACAGATGTTATGAAGGAGGTCAAGGTTCTTAGAGGACCGTAGAGCCAGTGGAAGAAGAAGAGGAAGAAGAAGGAGAAGTCTGAATAAAAAAGGACCCGGTACAAAATTTAACCAACCTTTATCCATCCAAGTAGTACCTTAGTCGCATTCTACATGTCTCGTCGAGTAGATTTCCTGACCACATGCCATTCGTGTAAGAGTTACTAAATTAACTTCGTCGAGTAACTCCTAACAAAGGATAGACTAAGGCCCAACATTTTATTTATTTATTTATTTTATCTGTTGGATTTTAAGACCGTAAAGTCTTCTCTACCAGTTCTTACTTACTTACTTACTGACACTATCGAACCCATAGGTTCATGGGCGCGCGGACATAAGCTCTCCATACACCCCTATCCTGAGCTAATGTTTTCCAATCATTCCCTGCATAATTTACTTCCCTCAAATCATAGTTAATGTTATTTTCCCACCTCATTCTTGGTCTACCAACTGGACGTTTTCCCTCTGGTTTTCCTACAAGAAGCTTCCATGCAGGTCTTTCATTCCCCTCTCTTCCAGTTCACCAGGTTAAATTATACACGTACAATAAGAATTATAGTTAATGATACGTAATAGATGTAGACTACATAATATAAAGTTGACAATGGAAAGAAAGAAAAATAATATTAATAATAATAATATAACACAAAACTAACAAAAATAATAACCTATAACACTGAGCAATAAAAAAGAAACTTTTTTTTTGTCTCAGAAGAAAAGTATGTGATTCTGATAGTATTTTTCTCCTGAATTCAAATATGATATCGGTATTTCTCCATCACGCAAGGTTTTCGAGAGACAGGAATTTATAATTTCAAACACTTTCTAATATTTTCTAAATTCGTAACTACACAATATTCGAAGATTCGGACTCACCTAGAAAGTAAGAAATGACGATTTTCTGCTATATTTCGCTGTGGAGCATCCATGTTGATGGTCCAACAATAATCGGTCAGCATATTAGGATTCCATTTGCCTTGATATATCTTTTCCATAGCTGAAATAATTTGGAGATAGCTCATGTGGTTGATAGTTTGAACAAAATATCTTAAACTTGTCTCACTCTATACTCATTCACACAATGTTTTTTTTTTTGTCTTCTGATTCGTTCAATAACTCTCATGATCTGCATAAAATGTACTTTAAGGTGTTGGAAAACGGAAAGCAGAGCCCTAAATTAGCAAGTACAGTTATGTTATGACAGGCACCTGGTTTTCCTTCTTACTCTACTATCTTATCTGCAAGTCAGTGATAAGTGACAATAATTCCAAGTTGGCCTTCACTTCCTAAAGTCGAGTCTGCCATTTTATCAAAAACTTGTTGTTACCAGTACGAGTATAATAATAACAATAATAATAATAATAACAATAATATTAATAATAATAATAATAACATTCCATCCATAGTAATTCTGTCCGAGGGAAGGTCTTTCACTGCAATCATAGAATTTTCATGCTATGTTTTGCAGCTTTACTAGGGAATTGTATGTGTGGTAGCTTCCCGTTGCTTTCCACACCGGAGAAGGGTGATGATAATGATAATGATGGCCGTATGATTTTCGGGGACCGTTGGGCCCTAAGCTTCCTGACATTTGTCTTACAGATGAGGAAAACCCCCAAAAAAAAACCTCACCTAGGAGCCTGTCCCGACCAGGAATCGAACATGGGCCTGCTGCATGACAAGGCAGCACGTTACCTCGAGACCACAGCGGTGTGCTAATAATAATAACAATAATAATAATAATTATTATTATTATTATTATTACTATTATGTAATCAATTGAGTTGGTGTTTACCTGTTTAAAATATATATTAATTAATTAAATAAAATAAAACGTAGTTTTATTTGATTTTCATATTTATTATATAATTCAGTGACAGCTGTTTCGGTACACTGTACCTTCTTCAGACATATTAACAAATTATGAATTGTGTTCCAACTGATCTAAGCAACAATACACAATATTTATTTAAATTTTTATATTAACAAAGGGGATTCATTCAAATCAAGTTGAGAATTTAACAGTTTGTTACTACTTTTAAATTTATTAATTTCTACAGCCTCCAAAAGGGTAAGAAGTTAGATCTTTTGGAGGCTGTAGAAATTAATAAATTTAAAAGTAGTAACAAACTGTTAAATTCTCAACTTGATTTGAATGAATCCCCTTTGTTAAATTAAAAAAAAATTAAATAAATATTGTTGTATTGTTGCTTAGATCAGTTGGAACACAATTCATAATTTGTTAACATGTCTGAAGAAGGTACAGTGTACCGAAACAACTGTCACTGAATTATATAATAAATATGAAAATCAAATAAAACTACGTGTTTATTTTTATTTAATTAATAAATATTATTATTATTATCATATTGTTATTATTATTTATTATTATTATTATTATTATTATTATTATTATTATTTATTATTATTTTATTATTATTATATATTATTATTATTATGTAGTTTCCTCAATTCATCTGTCTGTTCATCTCTTTCTGGTCCAAACATTTCTCTAAGCACTTAATTCTCAAATACTTGTAATCTTCTTATAGCACTATAATAAATAAATATCCTCAACTCGTGTCCAACTCAGGGTCGGATCGAGGGATGAGATGAGATGAGCCTCTATATGCAGAGGTCTGTGAATGACAAGGATGCCAGCCGACCATGCCTGGCGCCCCATCGTAGGTCTGGATGAATCAAATGTAACGAAACGGACGAGACGCATATGGAGAAATGGTGGAATGAAATTGTGGCAGGAGAATATGGGAGGAACCCCAAGAAAAACCTGCCCAAGCTCCATTTTGTCCACCACGAAACCCATGTGGAGTGACCGGGACTCGATCTAATGACAATATTTCACAATTCTGATTATCCACCTTCAAATATTGTAAAGTTTTGTATACAATTAAGAGGTGTTTACGAAATGTGTCGCCTTCCAGGAATTATTGAGAAAGAGGAAGGATATTAAGGATGGGACAGGGGTGCGAGGCGCACATTCATCACGGGGGAGGGGGAGTGCGTTGCATGCGACACGCAAACCACCACCTAACACACAATTTCCTATACACTTCCGCCGTGCGGAAATCTCAATTTGATAACTACATGCGCCTCATGCTAAATATCTCATTACTTGTGTACACTCCCTCTCTTATAATGACATCTGTACTCACCGCCACTGTCGAGCCCAGAGGCGAGCATAATCTCTCTTACATCCCTATCCTCAGCTAATGCTTTCCAATCATCCCTGTTTAATATGCTACTTACTTATTCACTGGTACTATCGAACCCGTAGGTTCATGGCTGCGCGGACATAAGCTCACCATACATCCCTATCCTGAGCTAATGCTTTCCAATCATTCCCTGTATAATCTACTTCCCTCAAATCATAGTTAATATTATTTTCCCACCTCATTCTTGGTCTACCAATTGGGCGTTTTCCCTCTGGCTTTCCTACAAGAAGCTTCTATGCAAGTCTTTCATTCCTCATACGCGCAACATGTCCTGCGCATCAGAGTCTACGAGAATTAATAGTTTTATATATTGTATGTTAACGTTTTATTAAAAATGTCAAATAAATACAACCAATTGATGTATCCTAGGGATATTTTAGCTAAAATACTTCGCCAAGTAATTACTACTAGGTAAGAGTTTTAACTAATTGATGAAGTTCTTTTTTTAAAAAAATAGGAAAAATGAGAAGAAAAACGTTTGAAATAGTATGGACACCTCATAAGAATGGAAGAAGAGAGAATACCAAAGAGGATCCTTGATTGGAAAGCTAATGGAAGAAGTGGAAGATGCAGACCTGGATAGATGATGTGAGGAGAAGTATGGAAGCTAGAGATTTGAGGGAAGAAGATGCTTCAGACAGGAACCTCTGGCGACAAACCATTTTGGGTTGAAGGAGAAACATTGTATTGTGGAATATTCTTAATAAAAATGTCGAAGTTTTTCATTTTAGTTGAGGAGTAGGTCTACTTATACCCATCTGGTATTTATTTTAATGTTTTAAAGGAAATCATACTTAAAATCTACGCTCTTACATTACTTGCATCCTGTACATCTTTAAGTCATGTACTGGTTTCTTTATAGTCCTGTTTACGCGGAAGTTTTTGATGAGTTGAAATGCCGCGGATTTCCAGTATAGAATAACACTTGAATAAGACATAAGCGGGGGGAACGCTTTTAAAAATAAAATGGCCACTTAAAATAGCAGATGTTTGCATTTGGTAGAATTCATTTTAAAAATACGTGACATCTCACATATGTAATTCAAAAGGGGAGGGGGGAAGTCGCCGACATAATTTTAAAATATCATCTCCATTGGAAATTGTATAACTTACTAAATAACTAACTCACTGACCCGTAGGTTCATGGCCGCGCGAACATAATGCCTCCATACATCCATATTCTGAGCTAATGCTTTTCCAATCATCCCCTGTATAATCTACTTCCCTCAAATCATAGTTAATGTTATTCTCCCATCTCGTTCTTGGTCTACCAACTGGGCGTTTTTTCCTCTGGTTTCCCTACAAGAAGCTTCTATGCACATTCCTATTCGTGTCACATGTCCTGCCCATCGCAGTCTACGAGACTTAACTGTTCTTATTATATCTGGTTTCCCATATAGATCAAGTAGCTCACTGTTATGTAGTCTTCTCCATTCACCGTCTGTTCATCTCTCTTTGGTCCATAAACAAATCCTAACAACTTTATTCTCAAATACTTGTAATCTCCTTTCCTCCCTTAAAGTAAGAGTCCATGTTTCGCATGCATATAATATAACTGGTAGAATAACAGTTTTATATATTTTCAGTTTTAACGTTTTTTTAGAGAAGTTGGGATGACAAAAGTCTCTGCAATGCATAATAGCATGCATTTCCAGAATTGAGCCTATGTTTAATTTCTTTGTGCATCTCATTTCCTATTTATGATTATTGTTCCTAGATATTTGAATTCAGCCACTTCCTCAAAATTTCCCTCATTTGTAATTAGCTGTCCATTTCCATTATATACTGAATTTCTACGTGTGACCATATATTTAGTTTGTTGATATTTACTTCCAGTCCTAATTTCTTAGTGTTACTCAATAGCTGACAGACTGACTGATTGTTGACGGTGACTTGCACCGTCCAGTTTGCTGCATACTGTTTCCCAATGGGATAAACTTGGCAGCAAATTCCTTTGTGGCTATCAAGTAGTGGTTGTGGATTATATAAACCTCAGCCTTTGGTGACAATATATTTTACACTAACAGATCTACACCAGAATAATAGTGGAAATCACTACACTTGTAAAAAGGGCATCATAAACTACGCCGCCGGCAAGCAGAGAGTCCGAAAGCCGGACAGCGTAGAGTGAGCCACACTCTTTAAAGCGAGTGGTCTCGCACCATTATTAGATAGTCTCTCCTTTTGAGGTTAACCTGCAAACACAGGTTAACCAGTCGGCTCATGAAGAGGAAACGCTCCATGGGACTAGACAGTTCAGCCTACTCAATAGTGTGTGCATGTTGGCCTTTAGTATCTCCTCGCTATCGGCCAATAGTACTACATCATCAGCATAAACTAACAGCTTATTAATACCATTGAGTTGTAGATCTTTTTCATCTTCTAAAGACAATGTACCTATCTAAAAAAATTACAAAAAAGGAATTGTTCATGATGGACTCATTTACGTGCCAAAAAAATCGTTCATCGTGACTGGGTTTGAACCCACGATTATCGGAGTCAAAAAGCAGACATGATAAGCAGAAAGTGTACCGGGACTGATTCTTACATTGACAGGGAAAGACACCATAAAATTCTCGCATATTCAGCTAAAAAAATTAATGCAAATCCTCCTCTTCTATACTCTACATTAAAACCAGATACCAATTCCGATTCAAGAAGAATGAAATTGGCACCTATGCTACAGAAGCATGGATACTAAAAGACAACATGAAAGCAGAATAACGGCTTGTGAAATGAGATTCATTTGCAGAACACAGGGTTACATCAGATGGATCGGAAAAGGAACACCGAAATCTTAAAAGAATTGAAGACTACGCCAATTTTTGAATATATTAAACAGTACCAACTAAATTGGAAACACCATCTTGAAAGAATGAGTTCAAATACTACTAAATAAGTGGTAATGTTCTAGCCTTGCCCAGTGTGCCACGTTTTAAACCAGTTGCGGCTACCTGATGGCCAATACCTTTGTGGTTATCAGTTTGGAGTTTAACCATTTAACCGTCTGTGTTAGCGGCGTTTTTGTGTCTAGATTTGAGCCGATACAAATATGTGAAGTGAGTGGTGTCATCTCACCAGAGCAGGGCATCGTAAACTGTGCGACTGGACATGAGTTCAAATCAGATCCCCAAAGCTGTTTATAATTACATACCAAGAGGACGAAGATCTCTGGGCGGTCCTATGAAACGCTGGAGGGAAAATTTTTTATAGGATCGTAACAGGCCTTGTCCTAATACTTGGAAGAAAGAAGAAGAAGAGAGAAGAAGAAGAAAAGAAGAATGAAAATGGCTGAGTTTTGAAGAAGTAATTATCTTCATGCCCGATGTTGTAGTAACATTTGAAGAAGGATTTGTGTCCCAAAAAAAAAATGCTTCTTCAGGTTGGGTTTATTTTTCGGTGGAGCCGAATTCTCTTCTTAGGATCGGATGTTGTACACTGGATAGGAAAACACTTCAAAATTACTAAAAAAAATGTTTCTTGTAGAAATAATTGTAAATTTATCACTTCTTGTTTTCCAGCAGTTTAAATAAATGTAGGTGGTATTATTCTTCACCGTCAATTCAAAAATAAATTCTCTTTTTTTTTCTTAAATCAATTATTCTTCTTGTATTAAATATTATATTTTATCAGGAGATCTCTTATTGCTTCTATCTTCGTTGAAAGTTGTATGCAGAATGACTAGTGTAATTCTTTTATAATTTTAAAACCATTATTACATCACATGATGTTATATTTAAATTCTATTGGTTAATAGTTAATTAAATATAAGGTTTAATTTGATTTGTTAAATAAGAAAGTAATTGTTTTAACATCCAATCAGAGTTTAGTTTACTTTCATTTAAGAATATGAAGTTAAGAAGGTTGTTCTTATTACAGTTATAACAGGAGGCTTTATATTTTGACAACAATGACTTAAAACAATTTTTAAAAGCATTATTTACAAAAAATGTTATGTAGTACAATTTTTTAATTGTTATTGAGACATTTTTTACTCAACAATAACCAACAATGAATTATTTAGACTATTTAACTCATGTCGCAATGCTAGTCAATGACCAATCACGTTTCAATTAATTCTGTTTTACACCAATGACAGTCGTGTTTCACCTCGCTCTTTATCGATTTCTCTTTATCAGCTCCTGCTTTTGTGATAAAGAAAGCTCCTCCTTTTTTAATATTCTGAACAGGTTAGACCATTATTTTTCTCCAACAAATACATTGATTATAGCAAATAATGAATAGATTCAATGATTTTACTGAGTTGTTTATTCAAAATATAAATTATTAACCTATAATGTTGATAATATAGTTTATTCAAAAATAAAATTAGAAAATAATATTAATAATAATAATAATAATAATAATACTTTATTTATTCTGGCAGAAAAGAAACAAAGATAAATGTATATGTTATGGCGGTTCCCACAATATTGTATGAATGTGAAACTTGGGCTCAGTGAACAAACAGAAGGATAGAATACAGACCGCGGAGATGAGGTTCCTAAGACAAGTTAAAGGATGTACAAGACTTGATAGAATAAGAAATGAGGATATAAGAGAAGAATTGAAAGTACAGCCTTTATTGGATAAGGTCACGAATTACAGACAGAAATGGATTGATCATATGGATGGAATGAGTAAGGAGAGATATCCATTGTTAGCAAGAAATTATCAAGCAAGAGGAAGACGTGATGTTGGAAGACCTAGAAGACGTTGGGCTGATGTAATATGAAGTCGGAACGAGCAATTGCCTAATCCCTGGATTGATGATGATGATGATGATGATGATGATGATGATGATGATGATGATGATTGATGATTGTGTTTCATTATTTCTCCACTAGAGTGCATTCTTACAATATTGCGATCCTATTTGGCAATAAATAATATGGTCGAGTGCAGGTGAATAACATAACCTCACATTTCTATTTTTGTTTCAAACATCGCCGTTTACATTAACTATATAAATATTTTAAAACACCGGTAACTATATTTAAATAATTATTTTTTAGTAAAGAGCTTAAGTTTATTCGTTAAATGGTCCTAACAAATGACACTCTTGATTTCCAAATTCTCTAGATAAATTCACTTCACGAGTCGTGAATTTATCGTGGCATTACTTATGATGATTTTATTTATATAAATTATATTTAAATATTAAAAGAATTTTAAAATACAAATTATTAACTTTAATTCTATATTCATTATAATATAAAATTCTGCTTTAGTTTAACTTGAGTTGGAGTTTGGATTTGAGTTGTTTTGAGGTTGTTTGGATAAAACTATTTATAGACGATAAAATCAATATCACTGATGCTGCACATCAAATAACTTGGATCGATACAACTAGATGTAGACTTTAATTTTGTTAAGCGGGCGACAAGAAGAGGTGGTGGTTGTGCTAGAATTTAATGCGGGGGGAAACAAAGGACGAGATCGGGGAACACATAGAAAGTGTTGTATTAATATTCAGGCTGCCGTGTTTGTACTTATCACGCAATTGTTGGTGCGCCCAAACCGCACTCACTTGTCATGACAGTAGCACCTCCTCAGCGCAAGGCTGTTCCAAGTCACAGCTTCCAACTACTTACAAAACTTCTTAATCAGACGTACAAATCAACTTTTTTGCACGCAAGTGCGTTCTGTCTTACAACAATGGTACTGAAATTTCAATTTCCTAAATTTCGCGGTTACCAACTTATAAATAACTAAATAACTATACTGTAATATGTAATGTTACCTACCTAGTGCGGTAAGTAAAACCAATGTCCATTATGTATGCTACGTAATGTATATACAAAAATATATCCAAAAGATAGTGTAAGTATACATTATACGAAACAAATCACTGCATCTTAAATGAACTGAACTTTATTTGAAACAATATAAAACAATAAATACGTAGTTGCCGCCATTTTATCAGTGGTGTCACGGCCTGCTGTAGTCTCAACTAATAAACATTGGCCACACTGTTAACGTTAGTCAATTGTTTATAATGAACGCAAATATTTCCAACAAAGATGTTATTATTTTACTATTATTTATTATTTTGAAAACACCATCGAGCAAAAAATAATGTACAACGCACGTTTGTGAAGTGTTTTGCAGAATTTCGCAAATTAAAAACCTCGCTATCGCTCGGTTTTTAAACATTTTTCCTCAATTCTGTAAAAACCACTTCCCAACCTCGCATCGTAATATACTATTTTGCACGATGGTGCTGTTCTGTCTTACAGCAATAATATTGAAATTTCAATTTCCTAAATTTCGCGGTTGCCAACCTATAAATAACTATACTGTAATATGTAATATTACCTACCTAGTGTGGAAACTAAAACCACTGCCCTTTGTGTATACTATGTACAATGTATATACAAAAATATATCCAAAAGGTAGTGTTAATATACATTATACGAAACAAATCACTGCATTTTAAATGAACTGAACTTTATTTGCAACAATATAAAACAATAAATACGTACTTGCCGCCATTTTATGACTGATTGGTATCACGGCCTGCTGTAATCTCAACTAAATTACTTTCGACATTTACCGTATATACATTGGCCACACTGTTAACGTTAGTCAGTTGTTTATAATGAACAATATTTGAAACATGCATTCTTACTTTTTATATATTTTAGTTGCAGATAAAATTAACAAATTTTTCAAACCCTAAAACAGTAAATACGTAAACTGCGAAGCAAGAAACTTTTATGAGCAGCAAATTAATCGTGAATAATCAATGAAATTCTGCGAATTAAATAAATTTAATTTGTACATTTTTTGTGTAAACATCTGCGGTATTTATTTTAATAAATTCCATCTGAAGGCTGCGATCACTTGAGGTGGCCCAGTATATTTTTCTGAAAATAAACGTTTTACTATTTCCTGGTATATAGAAAGGTTCTTCTTCTTCTTCCTTTCATGTGATAGACCTAGTGGTCTGTTATGGTCTCAATCCAAAGTTTGAAGGGTCTGCCCAAAGATCTCTTGCCTGGTGGCTGGTAATTTAAGATCTGACGTGGTATTCTTGTTCTGCTCATTCTTCTTACGTTGTTTCTGTATTTTTGTACATATTCCATGACTGATTCTGTTTGTAATTCTTTGAGAATCTCAGAATTCATTTTATGGTCTGTTCTTGAGTAACCTGCAGTGTCATTCAGAAATATGGCTATACGTTTGATCGCATTTTGTGACAAAAATATTATTATTAAAGGAAATATGATGTTATCATTGGAAAGGGAATCCTTCAAATTAAAACAATAGAACAAAACAAATCACTTACAACAACACTAAGTAAATCACTTTATTGCTTCAAACTGTTCGCCGTTTGCATCCAAGTATAATTCGCAAACGCTTTGGGAAGTCATTCATTGCGTTATGGTACATGTTTAGAGGAATAGCTCTAATTTCTTCCTCAATCACTAATTTCCCCACAGTCGACGTGCAATGCTACGTTAAACTCGCGTCTTGCCCGTCTTGCGGCCTCACGATCATTAGCATATGTTATTGCCCATGCAGCAATTGTAATTTGCTGTTGCACATTCAACGCCATTTTGACTATAGACGTAAGTTCTACACTGTTTTGTTTTATTCCATTGTTGTAATTTGAATAATTGCCTTTCCAACGGTAATTTCATATTTCCTGTAATGGTAATATTTTCATCACACAACGTGATCAAACATATAGCCATATTTATGATTCGCCCCGTATGTCTCATAAATTTCATTCTCTGCCGCAGTTTAGAAAAAATGTCAATTTGTTTAATTTCCAAAATGTTAATATTAGATTGGTGTGGTAAGTGAACTCTAAGGAAACCGAGCAGAAGTTTAAAAAAAACAAGGCTGCACCTACGTGGTTGTTATTCGGAAAGTGTTATTGCTCCTTAAAATGTATGTGCATTGTGGCGAGGAGATGTGAAGAAGTAGACAAGAAACAGATCTGGGCAGACAGACATCGAGAGACGCAATCTATTTTTGAAAGCGAGGGCCGATAAATTTACTACTGTGCATTTAGCAGGCTGGTAAACATACTGTCACGAAATTGTGTAGACCTCTGCCATTTAAACAGTATTGAATTTAGCACGAAAGATACTCTGGTCATCCCATTCTAACGAGTAAACATCTACTTTCACCTTCTTCATCTCTGTGAGTTCTAAATATGTGAATTAAAGAATGTATAATCAATGTGTTATTTTTTATTATGATTTGTCAGGTTTTAAATGTTAGTAAACCTCGTACTGTGCCAAATATTGAGTCTTTGATTCTCTTCATCCATTCATCTATATCCTTCAGGTCACCATCCGGCAGTCCCCTGTCTTTTCGTCAAATTCATACTTCCCTCTATCATTTTTTATATGTCTAAAGAACGAGGACCAACATAATATAGTGAGATCAGCATATTTAGGAATTTAAAAATAAATAAAAAAGGGGGTTAATGAAGAGGAAATAATAAATAGAAAAAACAGAGGAAATTTTCAATTTGCTTGTCTCAATGGAATATTGTGGGATAAAATATAAGTAATCAAAATAAAAGAATTATATATCATACAATTGTTTATCAAAGCGTCAGTACTTATGGAGTCAGAACTTGGGCCATTAACCACAAAAACACATAAATACTTTTGGCAAAGGAAAGGGCTTTTATAAGAAGGGCAGCAAAAGATTTCAAGAAGAGAAACACATAGGAACTCAGTTATAAGGGAGAAAATGAAGAGTGAAGACACCTATTTTAGATTATATATAAAATTCAGCAATTAAGATGGTGCGGACATGTCCAGCGATGGAAAAGGATCGGCTACGAAAATCTGTTTTGGAATGGAAACCTGATGGAAGACGAAGCAGAGGAAGACCTGAAACCTCCCGGAGTCAGGGAATATATTTATACATGAAGGAGAAACATCTACAACCAGGAGATTGGATGGACCGACAAAATTGGTTATTAGGAATCGGACGATGTCAGAGACATTAATCAACCGATGATCTATCTATCTATAAGGATGTATGGAAAGCTTATGTCCGCGCTGCCATGAACCTACGAGTTCGGTAGTAAAAATGAGTTAGTTAGTTAGTTAATTAGGTATTAGAATGAAACAATTATACTCTTTTTTAAAAAAACTCACTTTTAAGATTAAAATATGAAAGTGTAGGCCCTAGGTAAAGAATAAGGTGCCCTACTATCTTGTGTGTCCCATAACTTTCTTTATCAGTTTAACGTGGACATGTTTTGCTATCTGCAATAACTGGCCGAGCAACTTCAAAATTATACAACAAAACTTGAAAATATCGATTGTCCCATTTTCAACGGTAATATAAAAATGTCCTACTTAATAAAATAAAAACAAAGATTGGAAGCAGCTGAGATGCAATTTTTAAGAAATATAGGAGATATACTCTCTGCTGGATAAGAAAAGAAATGAAGACATAAGAAAGGAACTAAATATTTTCAAACTTACAGACCGAATAATTAAATATAGGAAAGACTGGATAGAACATATTGATACAATGCCAGAAGAAACATATCCAAAATTATTGCTAAATTATAAACCGCATGGAAGGAGAAATGTTGGACGCCCGCACAGAAAATGGTCTGAAACAATTTTAACAATTCTAGCTTTCATGAAACCGGAACGACCCAACAGGCTTAATCCCTGGATGATGATAAAATGTTCTCCCCTTTTTTCTGCCTTATTTCAACCACCGACCCAATGAGACATCTATAGTTCGTTTGGCATAACTTTGCAAGAAATGTGTAGAAAGAGACCAGCTGTGCTCACCTCTCTCATTCGCACCAGTGTTGGTTGGTGTTTCTTCAGCAGATAATAATAATAATAGGTATTATTGCAGCCAATGGCCATGTAGAAACAAATGTTTTCATGCCTTACAGAAGTCTGTTATCGAGGTTCCTATGTAATAGGTGATATCGGTCGCAGTGCGATCCATATAGTTTGCACTTGCACTTTTCGTCTGGGTTATGACGCTTCACTGTTGTGCATATCCTGTGGTGGAAACCATGGACCGCGACTCTTGTCACGGTGTGTCTGAGGTCGTATCTGGCTGCTGTCCACTCCTGTAGATCATCGCATCCGTTGCGTAGAACTCAGGCCATATATGTTCTCTCATCTCGTTTAGTTCCCTCAGCAGTTCTTTGTAGGCATCTGTTGCCGGCACGAGAAGGTCCAGGTGGGGCTCTTCTATGAAGAAGGCTTCCTTTGTCAGTACGTATGTTAGGCGTGAAGGCGTGTATTTTGATACGCTAAGCGCTGTCTTAAAAAGTATGCTTTGACTTTCTTTATTTCCTACAGGTTTGCCTCATTCAGGTTCTTCCAAATCACTTCTAGTCCATAGGTCATGATTGGTGCTATTTTAAGCGGAAGATGGTCATTGATAGTTTACTCAGCTTTTTAATGCTGTTCGTTGTTGTTCTGGCCGCTAAGGCGCGTTCTTTGATGTGCTTATCGAAGGTGTCCCTTCGGCCTGCATTGTGATCCCCAGATATTTGAACTGGTTTACATTTTGCAATGGGTCTCCCTTATACCGGATGCAGTTATTCGCTGCGAGTCTTCCTCCTTTCATGAAGGTCATTTGTACTGTTTTCTTCTCATTTATTTCGAGGTCGTTCTTTTCGGCCCATGCTACGAGTTTGTCGAACGCTGTTTTGAGCTTTTTCGATGTCTTGGGATGTAATCACCATGTCATCACGTATGCCAAGATTTGGACTTTTCTGTTTCTATCTCTGTGGGATATTTTTGCTGTTGCTATTATGAAGAGTAGGGGACTCAACGGGTCACCTTGGAGTACGCCGTTGTCTGATCTATCTGCTCTGTTTTTGAAACTCCATCGTCTATCTGTACTTGGTTTCTGGAGAGGATGTTCTCAATTAATCTCTCTGTTTCTTCTTCTATTCTTCTTATTATCAGCTGCCTGTTTAAGAGGTCGAAAGCCCTCTTGTAATCTATGAAGATGGAATGTAGTTTCCCTCTAGGTTGTTCTAAGGCTGTTTCGATGCTCTCTTGTATACATTTAATTGCTTGTGTCGTCGATTTCCCTTTTGCGAACCCGAACTGCTGTTCCGGTATGACATGGACAGTCATCACTCTTAATCTCTCTGTGAGTTATTATTAGTATTGTGCACTCTAGGGCTATTCCCCTGTATGAGTTTGGGTCCTTCGTGTCTCCTATGGCTTTGTACAGCATCTTCAGTATTGCTATTCTCCACTTGTCCGAAGGCTGGCCTTGCATTAGGCACTCGTTGAAAAGCTCTGTCCAGTGTCTGCGAGAGCTTACTCTTGTTAATAAGCTTAAGGGGAGACGAAAACAGACAACAGAGTGGGTTCTTTCTTTTGTAATTGGGCGGAAGCGGTCAAGGATCTACCCTTATATTTCCATTTATCTCTTTGCCTATAGCAGGATTTTAATATCATAATAAATATGAAAGTTAAAGTTAATAATTTTATATTTTAAAATTCTTTTAATATTTAAATATAACTTAAATAAAGAAAAACATCTAAATAATTAATTGTCGTTCATTGTTGAATAAAAAGTCTCAGTAACAATTAAAAAAATTGTATTATATAACAGTCTTTCTAAATAATGCTTTTAAAATTGTGTTTTAAGTCATTGTTGTCTGAAATATAAAGCTTTCTGTTATAACTGTAATAAGAACACCTGCTTAACTTAATATTTTTAAATAAAAGTATACTAAATTCTGATTGGGTGTTAAAACAATTAACTTTTTGATTTAACAAATCAAATTTAAACCTGGTATTTAATGGACCATTAACCAATAGAATTTAAATATAAAATCATGTGATGTAATAATGTTCTTTAAAATTATAACAGAATTACTCTAGTCAGTCAGCATATAACTTTCATCAAGAATAGAAGCAATAACGCTCTCCTGATAAAATGTGATATTTGATTCAAGAAAAGAAAATAATTTAATTTTAATTGACGGTGAAGAATAATACCACCTATATTTACTTGATCTGCTGGGAAATTAAATATTAAATAAATGTATAACTATTTCTACAAGAATTAGTATTAGTGATTTTTAAAGTGTTTTCCTATCTTGTGTACCAACTTCGACCTTGAGAAGAGAATCCAGCTCTACCGAAAATCAAACCTAACCTGAACCAGTAATTCTTATTTATTATTTTGGACACTAATCCTTCAAAATGTTACAACAACATCGGGCATGAAGAGAGTTAGCTGCTTCAAAAAGTCGCCACAACGTGGGAAAAGAATTACTTCTTCAAAATTGTCGACACAACGAGGGGCATAATGAAGATCTGACTAAAATACTTCTTCGTGCCAAGTTCAGCCGGACATACAGTAGTAGGCAACTGAAGTATTACTAATAGAAGGAGGTCAGTAAATTTTGTTTAGAGACCTGTTTCTTCCTGGGGGCAAACCGTAGCGTAGTGGGTAAGGCAATACGCTACAAGTCCAAGGCGCGGGTAGTAGCGTAGTGGGTAAGGCAATACGCTACAAGTCCAAGGTTCGGGTGCAGATGTGCTCAGGATTTTTAAACTGACCCAAAACTTCTGGCGGGACACTGGCCCTGGGGTCGACTCAGTCTCTAACAGAAATGAGTACGATACGCTTGTTCTGGGAATAAACGGCGGCCGTCACCAGCTGACAACCCGGCTGACGTCAAGTGTCTAGAAAATGTGGGAGCCTTAACCTCCCACTACCCCAAGGGGTCTCCTATGTCTTGTAGTGGGATCACTTTAACTTTGCTTCTTTATTCTTTTACGTGTCTGAAAATATTCATACTCGGGAACCAAGGCTTACAGTCCCTCCCGGAATACTTGCTCCTTGGATTTTTCCTTCCTAAAAAATCCATCGACTCCGACTGGGTTTGAGCCGGAATCCTCGGGACTAGAGGCAAGAGGAGCATAACCACTAGAAATTATAATCTATAATTTAATTAAATAATTGGCTTGTTAATCAAAGTCCGAGGTATAAAATAATAATATAATAATAATAATAATAAATAATAATAATAATAATAATAATAATAATAATAATAATAATAATATATAACTAATATATACGTACTCTACCTGTCTAAGGAAATGTATATACTGAGATTTGTTACATTGTTTTTGAGTCGAGCGTTCTTGATTTAAGATGGGCGGGAATTCCAGAGTCGGACAGCTGAACCAAAGCCGTAGATAGGGCAACAAGCACCAAAGACAGTGTAATGGTGGTCATGATAGACTATTCCTTCATGAAGAAATAAATTAAAGATAGATAGTTCATCGGTTGATTTTACATCGTCCGATTCCCAATAGCCAATTTTGTCGGTCCATCCAATCTCCTGGTTGTAGATGTTTCTTCTTCATATATAAACATATTCCCTGACTCCAGGAGGTTTTAGGTCTTCCTCTGCTTCGTCTTCCTTCAGGTTACCATTCCAAAACACATTTTGGTAGTCGATCCTCTTCCATTCGCTGGACATGTCCGTACCATCTTAATTGCTGCGTTTTAATATAATCTAAAATAGTGTCTTCAATCTTCATTTTCTCCCCTTATAATTGAGTTCCTAATTTTTTCTCTTCTTGAAATTCTTGCTGCTCTTCGTATAAACTCCATTTCCGTTGCCAAAAGGTATTTATTTGTTTTTGTTGTTAATGGCCAAAGTTCTGCTCCATAAGTAATACTGCTTTTAACAGATTCAACAACTGGAAATCTCACGTAAGAAGAATGAGCAGAACAAGAATACCACGTCAAATCTTAAATTACCAGCCACCAGGCAAGAGATATTTGGGCAGACCCTTCAAACGTTGGATTGAGACCCCTAGAAGAAGAAGATAATAAATATACACTTCACTTACTTAAATTGTTCTTTCCCTGCCTGTAACCGGGCCCCACGTTGCGCTGGGGACCACGGACACAAAGATTGTGCCTTAAAGGCCCAAGCGCAGAGAGAACCAAATTTGCTTAAATGTGCAAATTGCGGGGGGTCCGGTCACCCCCGCTTCATACCGTGGCTGCCCTGTTTACAAAGCAGCACTTGAGGCTTATGATTAGGGCAGCAAAACCCAAACCTAAACATCCAGTAAATCCACCTCAACCAAAGACCTTCACTTCGGTTAGGGTCGATCCAACCATATCCTTCACACAAGCCTTAAGGACTGGAACTTCTTCCAGAACAAATGTGAACAACACTGTTCAAGAACAATACCGAGGATTGCCAGCAGGATTATCGAGTGAGCGTGCAGAGGAGATGCTCCGGGACATTCAGGCCATGTTGGCTGAATTGTCAAGTCCTCTGGAGCGTTTCATCTTCATGCATCAATTGGTTAACCTATGCTTAGCTTAGTTTAGCCAGTTAGATGGAACCATCAAATAAATAGTGCGAGATTTACTCGCTTGAAAGAGTGTGGCTCATCCTGCGCCGTCCGGCTTTCGGACTTTCTGCTTGCTGGCGGTGCAGTTTCTGATGCCCTCTTTTAAGGTGAAATGTCCACCATTTATTAAAACCTGGATCTGCAGGCGAATTACTTGTCCCCAAAGGCTAAGATTATATATATATATATATATATATATATATATATATATATATATATATTATATATATCAGAACCCCAACTTGTTAGCCACCAAGTAGTTAGCTGCCAGGTAACCCAGTGGGTTTCTAGGCGGCACAATGGACGGCGCCAATTCACACGTTCTAATAAAACAAAATGTTTTTAGTTATCAGCACATGTAGGGATGTCGCCACTGTCCAGTGTGAGTGTCATAGTTTTGTCTGTGAAATGCTCTCTCCAGCTGTTCGTGATATATTTATTTTCCGCCGTAATTAAAGAGAAATTCTCAAAATATATCGCGGTCTTACAGATCATTACTCATGCAAATGTTTCTGTTTGGACTCTTTCCAGATTCCTTCAAACGTCACGGCCGAATCCAAATTAATAAACAGTTTTCTTCCTAGACTCATTCGTTTAAAATTGATTGTTCAACTGGTAAATTTTCATTTTGGTACCAAAATGAAAGCAGAAGATGATACATAAGTTATCGAAAGGCCTCCTATAAAACAACACTGCAAAGTATTGAGAACGACTGAGATATCAGCTACTGTTTTACAATTATTAAAACTTTAACGTTGCCAATGTCAGGGGAGAAACTCAGAAATGTCATAAAAGACACCGCTGTGGTCTCGAGGTAGCGTGCCGCCTTGTCACACAGCAGGCCCGGGTTCGATCCCGGTCGGGACAGTTTTTCTGGGTGAGGTTTTATCGGGGTTTTTCCTCATCTGTAAGACAAATGTCAGGAAAACTTTAAGGCCCAAACGGTCCCCGAAATCATATGGCCATTATCATCATCCTTATCATTATCATCATCATCCTTCACCGGTGTGGAAAGCAACGGGAACCTACCACACCTACAATTCCCTAGTAAAGCTGCAAAGCATAGCATGAGAATGCTATGATTGCAGTGAAAGACCTGCCCTCGGGCAGAATTACTATGGATGGATGGACATATATATATATATATATATATATATATTTCTGTGAGTCTGTGTTGTCTTTTGCATTATTGTTTTTTTTCGTAACCAAACTAGGCATAAATGACAAAGAATTAGGAGTATTTGAGAATAAAATTCTTAGGAAAATGTTTGGACCAAAGACAAATCATGAGGCAGGCGAACGGAGAAGACTACATAATTTTTATGGAAAGCCTGATATAATAAGAATAGTTAAGTCTCGTAGGGTCGCATCTATGAACACATTAGACCGTCAAAGTCGTTCTCTGCTGAGAAAGTTGCATCCAAAGACGTTTTTGCTTACTCAAAAATCTGTTCATGCGATAATAATTGTCGAAATTCCTAAGCTATCTGGCGAGGTGACTTTGCAGAGAACGAATCGTGAGCAACCCGATCTGAACCGATGGTAACCGATGTAGTTTGAAACCTTGCCTGCGTAACTTGCTGTTTTATCCAAGATGTCGGACCTTGAAGACTTCGATCATGTTTTCGGTATACGCGGAGAAGAGGAATTTGATAGAGTCTACCAAAGAATTCAACTGGAAGAACAGGAGAATCGGCGTAATATCGCGCGACGCAGACGTCGTCGTATACGGTATTATTTGCGGGACGCAAGCGTAAATGCGTTCCTCTAGCAGACGAAAATAACGGAAGTGGTTTTATCGCTGAGAATTCTGGGTAATTTCTTGCCAATATTACGAAAACGACGGCTTTCATGCATGACCAGTTAGTGGGTCGCTAATTCGATCTTTGCACTTGCTCACGGTGAGTCCGCTCACCAGTGATTGGAAGTAATTTGAGTAGAGACTAATGTATTTGCATGCGGCCCGTAGACCGTTGTGGAGCAGGACAGGTGGCAAGTAAAGGGAATGAAAAAGGAGGCATTAAAACTCCTTTCAGTATAAAACAGAGGAAGAGCCCAGTAGGTAGACCAAGAATGAGGTGGGAGAATAACATTAAGCATGATTTGAGGAAAGTAGATTATACAGGGGATGATTGGAAAACCGTACGCCAGGCATTTGCTAGTAAATAAATAAAATAAATATGAGCATCGTTCAGTTGTTTCATGTATTGGACATGAAATGTGTGTTTTATTCCCTTAAACCTAATCTGTTAAGGAAATTTGAGACATAACAACTTAATAACGAAAATTGAAACTTATCTTGAAATAAAATGTCGCTCGAAGGAAGAAGACGGATGTTTGAAATTGGTAATGGCTTTAATATGGTGCACTTAGTGTGGCAGGTAGGCAGCACGCATTACAATAAAATGGCCGTTATTAATGTCTGTATTTCCTCGTGTCTGCTGATGTAGTTGCAGGGGGGGGCGCAGTACAGTCTGCCCCACACTCCACTAGGTTCAGGCACTATATTAACTGCAAATTTACCTTTTTTTATAAACCTTCAAAGTGACAATTTCCCAACACCAGTTCTATTGCAACACACCAACAAACTGCATTTCAATCGATTAGCAATTTAAGTAATTTTGCAGTATTCTGAGGCATTATCCAGTCAATAACACAGTCTTGCGTATTTTTTAAATCAGTCTTAATTCCCATCCGCATAAACTAGCAAATTAACTAATCCACTAGTGCCATCGAATTGTTTTTTTTATTTATCGCAAAGATTGCCTTGAAGGACCAACTAATGAAGTGAGTGCTGTACAACAGCCGGAGTAGCGTGGCTCATTCTGCGCGGCTGGCTTTCGGGCTCTCTGCTTGTCCAGTCGCGCAGTTTACGATGCCCTGCTCTGGTGAGATGACACCTCACTTCACCATATTTGTATCGGCTCAAAGCTAGACACAATAACGCCGCTAACACAGACGGTTAAATGGTTAAACTCCAAACTGATAACCACAAAGGTATTGGCCATCAGGTAGCCGCAACTGGTTACAAACGTGGCACACTGGGCAATGCTAGAACATTGCCGCTTATTAGTAGTAGTAGCAAAGATTGCCTAAAATTATTATGGAATGGATCCCAATGGAAAGGAGAAAGGAAGGAAGACCAAAGAAACCTGGGATGTAAGGTGTGCAAGCAATATACCTGAATTTATGGTTAATTGACCCAAATATTTTGATTAAAATACTAAATTCAATTAGCTATGATTACACTGGCCAAAAAATATTTGTCACATGAGTACCAATAGTTGTACTTAATGCAGTTTTTTATCGTGTTTTCAAATATGTATTCGGAATTTCTCCATCACCCCCAGTTTTTTTATTCAATTTCAATTAATGCATTTAAATAATTGTTTTCTGCTTAACAAACATTAAAGTGATTACGTCAAAATCCAAACATACAGTGGTGCACCCTGACTTGCAATCTGCAATGAGACCAGTTCCACACTGCGAAGAATTGTCCATACCAAAGCCTCCAGAACATGTGACGTTAGATGAAGAGAGCTCAGATTCTGATGGAAGTAAGGAAGAAGAAGAAACAGATTTTGGTGATACAACTTTTGAACAAAGCTGTTCATCTGAGCCTCATTTATTGACTCAAGAAGATCTTAACGATCTCATACGAGATTTAAAGTTATCCAAAAACCAGTCTGAAATGCTTGGTTCCCGGCTAAAAGGATGGAATCTTCTTCAAACCTTGCGTGATGGAGAAAAACCGATATCATATTTGAATTCAGGAGAAAAAATACTATCAGAATCATGTATTTTCCTTTCTAAGACAAAAAAAAAGTTTATTTTTTGTGGTTCAGTGTTATGAGAGGATTGGAGGAAGATCAATGGATGGACAGAGAGAAACGGCGTTTGGTTTCCGGAAGACGGCGGCATTTGTCATCGTACCGGATGATGATGATGATGATGATTAAATATCTTTGCATATTTTAAAGTTTTTATATAATTCTACAAGAAGTATGCGGAAAATACATAAAACATAAAAAAAGACACAAGTAAGAAGAGATACTAGATTGAAAGTTTCATAAAACATTGGCAGTTCCTGCATTACTTTATGGGAGTGAAACTTGGGTAATGACCACAAAATAGAAAGTATAATACAAAGCGTAGAAATGAACTTCCTTAGAAGAACAAATGGCTGCACGAGATTGTATCGGATAAAAAACAAAGATAAATGCTTTATTAATAGGACTTTTTTAACTCATTCCGCAAATCGGAGTTATGACCAATCACGTTTCAAAAAATTTTGTTTTACAACCAATCACAGTCGTGTTTCACCTTACTCTTTATTTTGTTGATGAAGAAAGTTCCTCCTGTTTAATATTCTGGACAGGTCAGAACATTATTTTGCAGTGACTGACTCTCCAAAAAATACGTTGAATATAGCAAATAATGAACAGATTCCTTCGACCTACACATTTGATAATTGTGTGTTCAATAATTGTGTTTTTAAATAATGATTTTACTGAGTTGTTTATTAAAAATTAATTAATAGCCTATAATGTTGGTTATAATATACAGTTTGATGTGTTTCATTTCATCTCCACTAGGGTGCATTCTTACAATATTGCGATCATATTTGGCCAATAAATAATATGATCTAGTTGCAGTGAATACGGATACATAACCTCACATTTCTTATCTGTTTTCAAACATCTCGGTTTAGATTAAATATATAAATATTGTAATATAACTATATTTTAAATAATGATCTGTGAATAAACGGCTTATTTTTAAACAAATGCGACTCTTGATTTGAAAATGACTCGTGATATTACTTATGAAAACTTTGAAACCAACAAGACTAGCTGAACAAACATTAACCCTTAAATTCGTAACATATCCTTTTGGATACATCAGTTGGTTCAATTAATTTAATATTTTAAATAAATCACAAGAAAACGAACAAAAAGAAACCACTTAAATGTGTGTATAATATGCTAATACCTAATAATGACAGTTACACAAGATTCCGTTTTCACTGCGGTCCGCCACATTCAAATAACTAACAGAGGAAATTTGTCTTAGGTGGGCCAAAAATCCCACCTGAAACAAAAAAAGTTACCATAGGCACTCAAACTGCCATGGCTCCTTTAACCAAAAGTAGGCCGGTTCAAACTAGCCTCACTAAAAAGATTGTCTAATTACTAATGAAGTATTAGACAAACTAGTTAAGGAACTAGTAAATGATCCAGATTCGATAGTATTATCTATCGAATTGGATCATAAATCACACACTTTTCTAATAGAGTGTATGTTCACCAATGATGAAAATAGGAAGTGCCCTGTTACATCTTAAATTGTCTTCAATTGGAGCAAAAAGCTGTTCAATTTGGATCTAATTTTATTAAATTCAAGCCACTCTATTAAGGTTTTTAGTGGTTTCCCTTGATGTTAAGGCAAATGCCGGAGTGGTCCCCTAGCATCCACTAGTAAAATCATCAAAGTCCAATAAATATTCTAAATTCAAAATTATTAAATAAGAACAGCTAAATCCGAAAAGAGCCGTTTCTGATTGGAATGCCGACTTGACCTCCCGCTCTTGCCCTTTTTGGGGCTGGCGGCTTCTGTGGTGGTGGCAGTCTTCCTGTTGGCAGCTCAGTGAATCAAGTGAAACAACTAGAACATCAATGAAATTTACCTAGAAACTGAATGCAGGATTGGTGTGTCCAACCACTCGACCTTTGATACCGGACTGCGGCTAGTTATCGTTGGCAGAGGATATACATTATAAAAAATCAGCGACGAACAAATAAAGTTCGTACAAGATACATTATTAAATACCAACTACGGAATAATTAATTCACAAGCGCTAAAGAGGGTTGGAAATCCCTAAGAACAGCCGGAGGTTGCTGTTCACAATTGAACGATCCCGTTGGTCGAGGACGCTTCCATAGAAAGTGGATGTTTCCCTGACGGACATAGAGGGGATAATGTTTGAGAAGTGACACAATTTCCATTACATAGTGATGATGATGATGATGATGATGATGTTTTCCCAATTTAAGGATTAAATCAAAGCTAAATGATTTATTCATTGTAATATAACCTAAAACTTTTTTTTTCATTTCTCTAATCGTAGTATTTTTTATTGTTTTGTGTGGCAGAAAAATGTCGCATTGAAAAGTGTCACACACGCACACAGTAAAATGAAAACAGCTTTCAATTATTAAAGGGATGAAATTTGTTAGAATTGAAACAGCTACTTGACGCTTTTCAGGACTGCCAACCATTAATCAGCTGCTTAATGGGTAAATGGACAAACAAATGAATAGCATTGAGCATTATTATTATTATTGTATCTAGAAGGCAGTTTGTTACATGCAAATGATATTTGATACAACACACACAAAAATACATTATTATTAATTTTTCACCTCATTTAATATAAGTCAAGCCAATAGCAATAATAATATTAATAATAATAGTAATTATTCTTATTTTTATTATTATCTTCTTCTTCTTCTTCTTCTTCCTTCCAAGTATTAGGCCAAGGCCTGTTACTATCCTATAGAAAATTTTCCCTCCAACGTCCTCCGGGAAATTCTCGTATAAGACTTGAAAGCATAATAATAGTCCCTTCGATTGGTTGCTGGCCAAAGGAAGGCAAGACCAGTGATGGGGCTGCCATCTTATAGCCTCTGGTCAGGCTTTTCTGGAGAAGAAAAGAAAATAAAGGAAAGAAGAAATGGAAGAAAGAAGAAAGACTCCCTAGCCCTCGGATGCCCTAATAGCGTCGGGGTTGAAAAAACAAGAGTTAACCAAGAGAGGTTAGATAGTAAAGTTAAAAGAGTGCAAAACACAAGTAAGTGGAAGAAATGTTTTGCACAGCTTGGGCACCTTATGGTCGCCATCCACATATCCTCTAGATGAGGACCCCTGAGGGGTATTATTATTATTATTATTATTATTATTATTATTATTATTATTATCATCATCATCATTATTATTTGAATTATTATTATTATTATTATTATTATTATTATTATTATTATTATATTATTATTATTATATTATTATTATTATTATTTATTTATTATTATTATATTATTATTTGAATTATTCTACAAAACTTTTCAATGGAAATTATTTTAAAAATAGGCCTATATAAAACTATTAATCTACCAGTTATATTATATGGATGTGAAACATGGACTCTTACTTTAAGGGAGGAAAGGAGATTACGAGTATTTGAGAATAAAGTTCTTAGGAATTTTTTTGGACCAAAGAGAGATGAACAGACAGGTGAATGGAGAAGACTACATAACAGTGCACTACATGGTATTTACAGGAAGCCACATATAATGAGAACAGTTAAGTCTCGTAGACTGCGATGGGCAGGACATGTGGCACGAAGGTGGAATGAAATACGTAGGAAACCAGAGGTAAAATGCCCAGTTGGTAGACCAAGAATGAGGTCGGAGAATAACATTAACCATGATTTGAGGGAACTAGATTATACAGGGAATGATTGGAAAACATTATCTCAAGATAGGGATGTATGGAGAGCTTATTCCCGCGCAGCCATGAACCTACGGGTTCGATAGTGCCAGTGAGTAAGTTAGTTAGGTATTTGAATTCAGCCACTTCTTCAAAATTTTTCTCATTTGTCATTAGCTGTCCATTTATAATTTTATTATATATTTCTATGTGTGACCATATATTTATTTTTATGGATGTTTATTTCCAGTCCCAATTTCTTAGTGTTACTCTTATTTTTTATTATATACAACTTTCATCATTAGAGGATTGCCTCAAGGACAAAGTGATACAGACAATTAATTTTTGGAATTGATGAAATACATTTTGTAAATACATTTTAAAAAGTTCAAATTTTAGGCGTAATTGAAGTATACATACTATAAAGTAGAAATTTTGTAAATATGCTTTCTTAAAATTGAAATTGATCCTCTAATGGCAGCGATGGCAATTTTATAAAGATACACCCTGTCCAAATCTAAGAAATTCCAAAATGTGGCTAAGAATCCTGGTACAGTACCTCTTGCCCCGATCATCAATCCTGTGACAGTTATACTATCTAGTTGGTATTTATCTTTGTAATAGTCAATTGTTGGCTCATATATGGCTTTCTTTTCAGAGTCAACTTCCCCACGTTGGCCACTATGAGTCTCAAAACGAATTGTGGGATCTAATATCATACCAATTTTAGAAGATGGTCTAAATGCAATAATATCTATTCGTCTGTTACTCCCATTAGTGGCCACACCATGAACTTCCTCATAAATGTGTATCCAAAATCTCGCAAGGCTTCTGCCATCATATTTCGAATGGTGTGGTGCCGAATGTTTCTCAGTGATTCTCCAAATGGACAGGCCCGAAGGACGTGTGCAAGGGTTTCGTGCTCTCTGCGACGTCTACAGAGTGTATCGTCCCTAGACCTGCCCGGCAAAGAACGCACCGCCGATATATTATAAGATTATTTAAATGTAAGGCCTATATTAAATGACCTGTTACTATGTAAAACATGAAATCCAAGCAGAAGGTTCTTTATTGTTCCCTTGAAGAAAAAATATTAAACTCTTCTGTCAAAATAATTAATCAGTTAAATGATAAATAAGAACTACAATTTATGTGCATGAATATTAAGGGGGGCAGTAATGGGTGAAAAATTGGCCATTTGAGATCAAAATTAGAATTTTTTGCTTTTTGTACTAAAAAATAGCCTGTGCTCTAATGTATATGTTGGCAAAGTTTCAGAGGCCTATGGCGCTTCTAAGTGACCTAAAGTGCTGATTAGCCAAACTTGTTTTTTCACATTTTCATTTTCACTGCATTTTTTGTGCATTCAAAATTGAATGAAATTCGCAAATTTTGTCCTAGAAGGTTCAATTTTTTACTGCATGTCCTAAAAACAATGCGTAACAAAAGTGCATGGGTTTGATGATTGAAGTAGTATTTTAAGAAATAAAATATATAATGCATGCAATTTTTTTGTTGTATTTCACGCATGAGGTACATTTTTTTTCTCCCTTTGTATTCACATTATAAGAATTCAAATGCATGATGTTTTTCTAAATATTTTAGGGGTCTTGTAGAAAATATCAGACATTTTACTAAAAAATTGCGGAAACCCATTTAATTATAATATAAGCAAATTATTTTTAATATATTCTTCTTCTTCTTCCTTTCCAGGATTAGGTCAATGCGACCTGTTCCGGTCTTAAGTCAATCGTTTCCTTGGCCGTCCCAAAGATCTTTTCCCATGTGGTTTGTAGGCGTTGATCTTTTTCGGTAATCTAGTATTGTCCATTCTGTCTAAATGTTCTTTCTATTGGTATTTGTGCTCGTCTAGTTTATCGAGTATTGAAAATATCTCCAGTTCATTTCTTATTGATTCACTGTGTAATCTATCCACGCGTGTACATCCTTTTACGGATCTTAAAAATTTCATTTCAGTGGCTTGAATGTGTGAGATATCTTTTTTTGTAAGTACCCAATATTCAGATCCATATAAAAGAACAGGAACAGCCGTAATTTTATAAAACCTGAGCTGAGTTTCTCTTCGAGTCTTTTTAATATAATATTTAATAACTCATAAAATAAATGTCTCACAAGAATGAAACTTAAACACGTCATTATGTATCATGCAGTGAATGTTTGCACAAAAAATCAAGTATCTAGCTTAAAAAATGTAGAAAATAGAAATTTCATCCATCACCCCTTAAATTTCACCCCCTTAAATTATTTAACTCACCAGGCTGAATATTTCCTCGTGGTTTCGCTCCAAGAATTGCAAGATTGACGTTTGCTTTCCTTCCGTCAATGATTGGATTTGGATCTTTACACGCCCTTTCAGCAGCCGGGCGATCACCCATTATCACCTGAAATTTAAAAGACAGTAGTATTATTAAATAAATTCCATTGAAGTCATTCCATAGTTCTTCTGTGAACGATTGTAGGTTCTGAACTTCAACACGTCTAATGATTCTCGTCCTTACTTTTTTTTATTTAGTGCTATGTGCCAAGTTTGGTTACGATGAAACAAAAACTGAGGCCTTTAGAGTGTTAAGGGACACACACATACACACATATATAGGCCTATATATATCGTCCACCGCTGTGGTCTCGAGGTAGCGTGCTGGCTTGTCACGCAGCGGGCCTGGGTTCGATCCCCGGTCGGGGCAGTTTTTCTGGGTGAGGTTTTTATCGGGATTTTTCCTCACCTGTAAGACAAATGTCAGGAAAACTTTAAGGCCCAAACGGTCCCCGAAATCATATGGCCATCATCTTCATCATCATCATCATCCTTATCATTATCATCATCATCCTTGACCGGTGTGGAAAGGAACGGGAAGCTACCACACCTACACAATTCCCTAGTAAAGCTGCAAGCATAGCATGGAAATACTATGATTGCAGTGAAGGACCTGCCTTCGGGCAGAATTACTATGGATGGATAGTAATTCTGCCCGAGGGCAGGCCTTTCACTGCAATCATAGTATTTCCATGCTATGCTTTGCAGCTTTAGTAAGGAATTGTGTAGGTGTGGTAGCTTCTCATTGTTTTCTACACCGGTGAAGGATGATGATGATAATGATAAGGATGATAATGATGTCTGGGTGATTTTTGGGGACCGTAGGGCCCTAAGCTTCCTGATATTTGCCTTACAGGTGAGGAAAAACGCCGAAAAAATCCTCACTTACCAAATTTGTCCCGACCGGAGATCGAACCCCGGGCCTGCTGCATGACAAGGCAGCACGCTACCTCAAGACCACAGAGGTGGAAGAAAGAAAAACAAAAACACAAGAAACATCATAATAATAACAATTAAAAACAATACACCTAATATAAAAACACAACTTATGAAATCAGCCATTCTCATTGGCTGGCGGATGGGTCACCATTCATTCCTAAGTCAGTGCTCGAACTGGCTCAACCCTACAATTGTTAGTCAACAGAGTTTCAGATGCGGGAAGTGTTTAGCCGTTATCTATGATGTTCTAAAAATCATTAAGTTGCAGGAGTTCACTTGAAACGAAAATTTAAAAACCGCTCTAGCAATCGCAATGCTCGATGTTTCACAACAAAACTCGCAATATCGTATTAAAATAAACCGAGGTAGGTATTATCCAAAATTCAGCGAAATCCGACTGTTAGAAGTGGGGGTTTACATGAAATCCGAAATTTAAAAAAAAAAGTCTATACGACTGGACCCATTTTAATGACATGTTTTGTGTTTGTTTGAGTGGGTCCCAGGGTGGCTTAGATTCAAAATTGGATCCATCAGGTGTAGGAGTTCACCTGAAACGAAAATTTAAAAATCGCTCTAGCGGTCACAATTTTTTATCTTTTAAAATAAATTTCAGTACATCCTATTAAAATAAACCGACGTAGATAATGTCCAAAAGTTAGCGAAATCAGACAAAAATGCCTAAACGTCTGCACCGATTTTGATGACAATTTTTGTGTGTGTTCGGGTGGGTTCCTGGATGGTTTGGATTCACAATTGGACATGATAGATGGCGCTGCGATCGGGCAATAGGAATGTTTTTATGTCTGATATATAGTAATTAGTATTACCTACATATTCCGCGCGACAACAATGTGACGTCATAATGCACGCTTCTTGAGCCACAACAGATGGCAGTGAGGAGTTTTCTTGCGAACGTATTAATTAATTTTATGGTAAAGGAAGTAGATTTTATTTTTATCGTCCGGCCATGACACGAGAATTTAACGTTCGGGCAGGACGTCTGTCCGGTCCGGCCATGTCACGAGAATTTAACGTTCGGGCAGGACGTCTGTCCGGTCCGGCCATGTCACGAGAATTTAACGTTCGGGCAGGACGTCTGTCCGGTCCGGCCATGACACGAGAATTTAACGTTCGGGCAGGACGTCTGTCCGGTCCGGCCATGTCACGAGAATTTAACGTTCGGGCAGGACGTCTGTCCGGTCCGGCCATGTCACGAGAATTTAAACGTTCGGGCAGGACGTCTGTCCGGTCCGGCCATGACACGAGAATTTAACGTTCGGGCAGGACGTCTGTCCGGTCCGGCCATGTCACGAGAATTTAACGTTCGGGCAGGACGTCTGTCCGGTCCGGCCATGACACGAGAATTTAACGTTCGGGCAGGACGTCTGTCCGGTCCGGCCATGTCACGAGAATTTAACGTTCGGGCAGGACGTCTGTCCGGTCCGGCCATGACACGAGAATTTAACGTTCGGGCAGGACGTCTGTCCGGTCCGGCCATGTCACGAGAATTTAACGTTCGGGCAGGACGTCTGTCCGGTCCGGCCATGACACGAGAATTTAACGTTCGGGCAGGACGTCTGTCCGGTCCGGCCATGTCACGAGAATTTAACGTTCGGGCAGGACGTCTGTCCGGTCCGGCCATGTCACGAGAATTTAACGTTCGGGCAGGACGTCTGTCCGGTCCGGCCATGTCACGAGAATTTAACGTTCGGGCAGGACGTCTGTCCGGTCCGGCCATGTCACGAGAATTTAACGTTCGGGCAGGACGTCTGTCCGGTCCGGCCATGTCACGAGAATTTAACGTTCGGGCAGGACGTCTGTCCGGTCCGGCCATGTCACGAGAATTTAACGTTCGGGCAGGACGTCTGTCCGGTCCGGCCATGTCACGAGAATTTAACGTTCGGGCAGGACGTCTGTCCGGTCCGGCCATGTCACGAGAATTTAACGTTCGGGCAGGACGTCTGTCCGGTCCGGCCATGTCACGAGAATTTAACGTTCGGGCAGGACGTCTGTCCGGTCCGGCCATGTCACGAGAATTTAACGTTCGGGCAGGACGTCTGTCCGGTCCGGCCATGACACGAGAATTTAACGTTCGGGCAGGACATCTGTCCGGTCCGGCCATGTCACGAGAATTTAACGTTCGGGCAGGACGTCTGTCCGGTCCGGCCATGTCACGAGAATTTAACGTTCGGGCAGGACGTCTGTCCGGTCCGGCCATGTCACGAGAATTTAACGTTCGGGCAGGACGTCTGTCCGGTCCGGCCATGTCACGAGAATTTAACGTTCGGGCAGGACGTTCTGTCCGGTCCGGGCCATGACACGAGAATTTAACGTTCGGGCAGGACATCTGTCCGGTCCGGCCATGTCACGAGAATTTAACGTTCGGGCAGGACGTCTGTCCGGTCCGGCCATGTCACGAGAATTTAACGTTCGGGCAGGACGTCTGTCCGGTCCGGCCATGACACACGAGAATTTAACGTTCGGGCAGGACATCTGTCCGGTCCGGCCATGTCACGAGAATTTAACGTTCGGGCAGGACGTCTGTCCGGTCCGGCCATGTCACGAGAATTTAACGTTCGGGCAGGACGTCTGTCCGGTCCGGCCATGTCACGAGAATTTAACGTTCGGGCAGGACGTCTGTCCGGTCCGGCCATGACACGAGAATTTAACGTTCGGGCAGGACATCTGTCCGGTCCGGCCATGTCACGAGAATTTAACGTTCGGGCAGGACGTCTGTCCGGTCCGGCCATGTCACGAGAATTTAACGTTCGGGCAGGACGTCTGTCCGGTCCGGCCATGACACGAGAATTTAACGTTCGGGCAGGACGTCTGTCCGGTCCGGCCATGTCACGAGAATTTAACGTTCGGGCAGGACGTCTGTCCGGTCCGGCCATGACACGAGAATTTAACGTTCGGGCAGGACGTCTGTCCGGTCCGGCCATGACACGAGAATTTAACGTTCGGGGCAGGACGTCTGTCCGGTCCGGCCATGACACGAGAATTTAACGTTCGGGCAGGACGTCTGTCCGGTCCGGCCATGTCACGAGAATTTAACGTTCGGGCAGGACGTCTGTCCGGTCCGGCCATGTCACGAGAATTTAACGTTCGGGCAGGACGTCTGTCCGGTCCGGCCATGTCACGAGAATTTAACGTTCGGGCAGGACGTCTGTCCGGTCCGGCCATGACACGAGAATTTAACGTTCGGGCAGGACGTCTGTCCGGTCCGGCCATGTCACGAGAATTTAACGTTCGGGCAGGACGTCTGTCCGGTCCGGCCATTGTCACGAGAATTTAACGTTCGGGCAGGACGTCTGTCCGGTCCGGCCATGACACGAGAATTTAACGTTCGGGCAGGACGTCTGTCCGGTCCGGCCATGTCACGAGAATTTAACGTTCGGGCAGGACGTCTGTCCGGTCCGGCCATGTCACGAGAATTTAACGTTCGGGCAGGACGTCTGTCCGGTCCGGCCATGACACGAGAATTTAACGTTCGGGCAGGACGTCTGTCCGGTCCGGCCATGTCACGAGAATTTAACGTTCGGGCAGGACGTCTGTCCGGTCCGGCCATGACACGAGAATTTAACGTTCGGGCAGGACGTCTGTCCGGTCCGGCCATGTCACGAGAATTTAACGTTCGGGCAGGACGTCTGTCCGGTCCGGCCATGACACGAGAATTTAACGTTCGGGCAGGACGTCTGTCCGGTCCGGCCATGTCACGAGAATTTAACGTTCGGGCAGGACGTCTGTCCGGTCCGGCCATGTCACGAGAATTTAACGTTCGGGCAGGACGTCTGTCCGGTCCGGCCATGACACGAGAATTTAACGTTCGGGCAGGACGTCTGTCCGGTCCGGCCATGTCACGAGAATTTAACGTTCGGGCAGGACGTCTGTCCGGTCCGCTAGTACGAACGAACACGAGGCAAGTATGCCTAAGGTCTCACATATGATATCAAAGATTGAGCAAATTATTAAAGTAAAACTGTTGCCACAACAGGCCTCGGGAGACCCTTGGGGTAGTAGGATGTTAAGGCTCCCACTTTTTCTAGACAATCGGCACTTGATGTCAGCCGGATTGTCAGCCCTGCGTGACAGCCGCCTTTACCCCCAGAACAAGCATCTGGTACTCATTTCAGTTTGAGGCTACTCATTTCAGTTTGAGGCTGAGTCGACCCCAGGGCCATGGTGCCACCAGAAGGTTTGGGTCAGTTTAAAAATCCTGACCCCACCGGGACTTGAACCCTCGACCTTCCGGTTTGTAGCGCACTGCCTTAACCACTACGCTACGGTGTTCCCCCTGAGCAAATTATTGCACATATTAATTAAATTAGTTGTCCCGCGCCGTGGTAAAGTGGTTAAGGCTGAAAGCTTTGGCACAGAGCTACAGGACTTGCGCTGGTTCGAGTCTCCACGGGGGAAGAAATTTTCTCATGGTAATTCGGCCAGTTTGTGACCGGTGCCCCACCCAGCGTTGTGAGGCATTTGGATACCTACAATAAGTAGCGGCTCCAGGTTGAGAAAAACCAGCTATAACGGCTGGGGGACTCGACATGCTGACCACAAGCCACCCCTACACTGGCTGTATGATCATCTACCTCTGTGATTGATACAGGTGGATGTGAGGCCAGCATCCGGCTGATAGGCTTAGGGCTTAGTAGGCCTGTCGCGCCAGGAGTAGAGTCATTACATTAGTTAAGGCACTGCGCTATAAGCCGAAAGATCGAAGGTTCGAGTCCCGGTGGGGGTCACGATTTTTTAAAACTGACCCAAACCCTCTAGCGACATTGTGGCCCTGGGGTCGACTCAGCCTGTAACGGAAATGAATACCAGGCATTTTTTCTGGGGTAAAGTCGGCCGTCACGCAGGGCTGACAACCCGGCTGGCATCAAGCGCCGATTTTCCAGAAAAAGTGGGAGCCTCCTACTATCGCAAATACGTTCTGAGATCTGAACTGGGATCACAAAAAAAAAAAATTGCTGACGCCCAGTCGGCCGCGTATCTTCAGATGCTGCCAGGTTTCAATGCCGCATTTTGTTTGTTCTTTTGATTTGATCTGAGGAAAAACAAAGAAAGTGCGAGGAAGATGATGTTGAACCGCACTTTGGAAAGTGAACAAATGCAACGTGTATGAAATTATGAAACTGGATGCAGCGTAGACAAGTCATGCAGAGCTATTTCCGCGTGTATAAAACACCAAGTAAAATGATGACTTCCTTCATTGTGACACCGCTAAAAGCTAGTCCATTGCAAAAAGTGTTATCTATACATATGAGATGACAGATTCTAAACGCTTGCAGCACGGGCAATGCACCAAGCCAGATGTTAATGTTTCCTCTATTAAAAATATTCCTGCCCTTTCATAGACTAGTCAGCCTTTTCTGGAGAAAAGGGCCACTGTCGTTATGGGCGATTTGGTTGGCGGGCCACATGATCCGATATTTTTGCCGAGTAATTATTTAACTAGGATCTAAGAAAAATCAAATTACTTTACATCTAAAATACCTATTAAATTGATATGGTATTTTTATGTATCATACACATAGGCTGATGACACGTCCTAAATATTTCAAAGTGGGGATACTTGTTCAATAATGTCGTCTCTAATTACTAAAGATGGAGGAACCAGATAAGAAACGAGGATATCCGTGAAGAACTGCAGATCTACTCCATAAAAGAAAAGATATTTAACAACAAGATTACAGTGGAAAGAACATGTAGAAAGAATGGAAGAAGGTAGATTACCAAATAAAATCTTCTATTATTTTCCAAGAGGAAGAAGAGAGATGTCGGACGTCCTCGGAAGAGATGGTCTTAGATCTATTAGTGACGACGGAAGAAGCAACTCTTGCCTAAACCAAGAAGTGAAGAAGAAGAAGAAGAAGGTTATTTTTATTAAAATATTAATCATATATTAGTTATTTTCAAAACTAAATTTTTATATATATATATATATATGTCGCGAGAACTCGGTCTTCACTACCATCTAGTAGCTGACTATAACAAGTAAAGAGAATTTGCTTACTTGTATAGTCAGCTACTAGATGGCAGTGAAGACCGAGTTCTCGCGACATCTAGTAATAATGGAGAATATATCGTAATACATATATAAGAAAAAAATAAGAGTTTGAATTGGATTCGCCTGGTGGTGTAATGGATAAACACGCTGAGGTACAGACTCAGAGTTCTGGGTTCGAATCCCGTCCAGGCACTTATTTTTCTTATCATGGCATATTAAGCTTGCATTGCTCAATGTTAATTATAACATATATATATATATATATATATATATATATATATATATATAAAGTAAAGTAAAGTGTTCCCCACTACAGGCCTCAGGAGGCCCATATATATATATATATATATATATATATATAATGTTTAATCTAATTCTAAAATCTAAATTGAACAATATGAACTAAAGTAATTTTTAAACCCTTGTAGGGTCTAATATAAATTTTAGTTTAACATTTAGGCCTAAGTAAAATTATTATATTAAAATAATTAATTTTTATCTGTCAATGCGGACCACCTGGCGCTTGCTTTTCACGAACAAGGCATCCAATATCTGGTTTGATTGATGTTGTAGCAACTCGAAGCGAACTCTTCCAGATGACTGTCGGTGATTAGCGTTCTCGTGGCGCATTGTTTTATCCTGGAGAACACTTGTTCGCAATGTGTATGTGCTGCCGAAAAATGATGCTAAATGAAGTGCATGTCTATTAATGCCCGGATATTTTTCTCTGGGAAAAGCAGTCGCGATAGAACTGTAATAAGGGGAACATAGTTACACTTATTTTTAGGTCTGACCCACATTGAAAAAACCAGTGAACTCCATTTACAGATCCTCGGGGGACCTCGTCTATTTTAATGGAGAAAGGGGGAAGAAAAACAGATTGAAACTTACAACATTCTCCTTGACACATTTCTTAAAAAATTAATCGCTGTCTCCGAAAGGTTAATAATTTCAAGTTCGGATACCTTGTCTTCACGAAATTGACCCTTAAATTTATCGTATGAAGGCGCATGTTTGGTGTCGTAATGTCGCTTTATGTTACACTCCTTAAACAATTAAACTGTTTCACTGCAAATTAAACACACTGCTTTCTTGTTTAATTCAGTGAAAAAAGTACTGATTTGTCTCCACTTTATTTGAAATGATCTACCTTCGTCTGAAACATTTTTTTTTTGCCGCTACACATTGAAACCATAATTAACACTTTAAAAAAACTCACAGAATTAATTACATTCTTCAAACCTCTCACTAACACTGACGCTACAATGTGAGCGAACAACTGCAAACTGGAAACTAACTTGAAATAAAGAAAATGTAACGATAATAAAACATCTGGCACACAGTCGCCTTTCAAAGTAGTAACCCGCGCGGTCAACAATGCAAGGAGACTTCAAAGCGATGCGCGGTAGGTAGGATCATAAATAAAAATGTGGGATGTTTGTTTCTTAAAACGGATGTGATTTCTCCATGTTTTGAGTAAGAGGATGAGTAGGATAAACTTTTGCAAACACATGTGTTGGAAACAGAAAAAGTCTTGCTATTTTCAAATTTATCTTATACCAAATAGAATTATTTATTTCATAAATTATATTAGACTATAACTTACAAATATCACTGCGAGCCGAATGCGAAGTGATAGAGCAAATATCATTGCGGGCCGTATGCGCGGGCCGTGGGTTGGACATACCTGGTCTAGTGGTAATGTCCCTTGCCCCTAGTCCCTAAGGTCGCTGGTTCAACTCGACAGAGATCCATAGATTTTGGGTATCCTGTGATCTTCCATTCGATGATCATGTTGCATCCATCTTGTCTTATAATCAGAAATTTTGTTTTCTAAAGATTCCATGTGTAATTCTTCTAAGATGTCTTCGTTTTTTTATGGTTTAGTAGTGTGTATCCTGCAGTCCCCCGAAGGTATCTTATTTCAGCAGATCTAAGTATCTGTATATCCTTCTGTTTCAACGTCCATACTTCGCTAACATACAAAAGAGTTGGAAGAGCCAGTGTTTTATACACTTTTAATCTTGAATGTTTTTGGACTAACTGTGGCTTGAAGATAGAATTTATTAACCCTAAATAAAATATAAACAAATAGTATATCTGAATTACCAGCATCCTGATGAAGTTTGATTTCCCAATGCTTGCAACTTCAAAAAAAAAACTGCCGGCGCTGTGAAGTATCAGAAGGCAGAAAGGTTGTAAAAGAAGGTGAGATGATTTATTTATTTACGTAATCGGGATGAAAGTGCAGATTAAGGAATGAATGAGGTTGACGCTGTCATCGCGTCTTGTCACTCTCCTGGAAGAACAGTTTATTGTCAAAATAAACAATTCCAAACAAGCCGCTCTCCTCCGCGCAACACTGAGCCTTCTCTCCCTCTATTGTTACCGTTCAAATCAAAATCTTCCCCAGCACCATTAACTAACTTACTGGCACTGTAGAACCCGTAGGTTCATGGCCGCGCGGACACAAGCTCTCCATACATCCCTACACTGAGCAAAATGTTTTCCAATCATCCCCTGTATAATCTACTTCCCTTAAATCATGGTTAACCTTTTTCTCTCCTCAGACCAATAGCAGGATATCAAAGAACAGACAAAAAACATAACACAGAAATAAGACAACAACTAAAAGTAGAGGAAATAAACACAACAATGGAGAAATAACAGAACAAACTGGAAAGAACACTTAGCAAGGATGACTGAGGATAGAATACCAAAAGCAGCATACAGCTATTCACCACGAGGAAGAAGTTTGGGAAGACCAAGGAAAAGATGGAAACAGCAGCAATTTGGAGCCGAAACAGGCTAGTAAATAAGCCTAAACCGTAAAGAAGAAGAAGATATTTTTCTCCCACCTCATTGTTGGTCTACCTACAGGGCGTTTTCCTTCTGGTTTTCCTACAAGAAACTTTCATGCCCCTCTTTCATTCCCCATTCATGCCATATGTCCTGAACATCGCACTCAATGAGACTTAATTGTTCTTATTATATCTGGTTTCCTATATAGATCGTGTGGCTCACTGGTAACAAGAATATCGCAAGGGAATAAAGCATATTTTGCTAATTTCGATATATTCAAAAGCAAATTAATATAAAAAAATGTTAAATTCAAATTATACACAACAATAATAAGACCAATCATATGTTATGGAGCTGAAACCTGGGTACTAAAAGAAGCAGATAAACTAAGACTATTAACATTTGAGAGGAAAATATATAGAAGAGTGCTAGGTCCAGTAAAGGAAAATGGAACTTGGAGATTAAGAAGGAATAACCAATTATACCTCAAGAATAATAAAGAAAATATAGTTAGTTTCATCAAATCCAAAAGATTACAATGGTTTGGACATACACTAAGAATGCCAAAAGGAAGATTGCCGAATGATATTTTGAATTGGAAGCCACAGGGAACAAGACCAAGAGGAAGACCCAAAGGTCGATGGGAAGATGACGTAATTGAAAATTTAAGAGAGATGGGGATTTTTGATTTGAAATCTACTGCACAAGATAGGAAGAAATGGCGTAAACTAGTTGAGAAGGCCAAGACATTTCACTGGAAGTCGTAGAGCCTGACGAAGAAGAAGAGCTCACTGGTAATAAGTCTTCTCCATTCAACTGTCTGCTCATCTCTATTTGGTCCAAATATTTTTCTAAGAACTTTATTTTCAAATACTCGTAATCTTTTCTCCTCCCTCAAAGCAAAGTAAGAGTTCAGTTTCACATCCATATAACATAACTGGGAGAATAAAGTATTTGAGAATAAAGTACTTAGGAGAATTTTTGGACCAAAGAGAGATGAACAGACAAGTGAATGGAGAAGACTATATAACAATGAGCTACATGGTCTTTATAGGAAGCCAGATATAATGAGAACAATTAAGTCTCGTAGACTGCGATGGGGAGGACATGTGGCACGAAAGAGGAATGAAAGGCGTGCATGGAAGCTTCTTGTAGGAAAACCAGAAGGAAAACGCTCAATTGGTAGACCAAGAATGAGATGGGAGAATAACATTAACTATGATTTGAGAAAAGTAGATTATACAGGTATTGATTGGAAAACATTGGCTCAGGACAGCGATGTATAGAGAGCTTATGTCCGCGCGGACATGAACCTACGGGTTCGATAGTGCCAGTGAGTTAGTTAGTTAGACTAAAAATAAAAAACACGTTTTGTATTGACTTAGGCTTTCACGGCCGGAGTTGCTATGATGATCTTGAAGAGGATTTCCTGGCTGTTGGCCCTCGAGGATTCTAGACGCAGTCTCTGGCGAAACGTCGGGGAACTTCAATCCTCGAGACCACGGCCTACAGCCCGGAAATCTTCTTCAAGGTAATCATAAAAACACGTTTTATTTATTTGCATCGCACGATAGGTTACTTAACATTAATTTATGGGAAATGGAATAAAGTGGAATCACTTTGTAATTTCTTGGCGCGGAATAGAACAACCCTTGGTGTCTGGTGAATCAGAGAAGATGCGCAGATAATAATAAAATAGTAAAGCGATCTCAATTACACTTGGCAGCGACGCGCAGTGGACGCGATGTCCACCCACACAACCTATCAATTCACTTAGCAATTTCTGTTGCTCAACACGTTTTCTCAGAATTATGTTGTTTCCAAAGAGATGGTGCAACGTCTCCTACACCAAACACCAATATGGCGACTTTCCGACAATATTTTATTGCAAGCTGCGCTGTTTGGTGACTGATTTTTTAAAATAATTCTTCTTGTAAGCCCATGTTTCCCTTAAAAAAAACTCCTGGCGCGACAGGCTCAGAAGGGCCCTTAGCCTACCAGCCGGCTGCAGGCCTCACATCCACATGTCTCAATCACAGAGGTAGATGATCATCAGCCAGTGTAGGGGTGACATGTGGTCAGCATGTCGAGTCCCCCAGCCGTTATAGCTGGTTTCCTCAACCTGGAGCCGCTACTTATTGTAGCTACCCAAATGCCTCACGATGCTGGGTGGGCACCGGTCCCCTACTGGCCGAAATACCATGAGAAAAGTCTTTCCCCATGGAGACTCGAACCAGCGCAAGTCCCGTAGCTCTGCGCCAAGGCTTCCTACCTTAACCGCTCGGCTACAGCGCGGGACCATGTTTTCCCTTAACAGGGAAGAATTTGAGCCATACTAATTTAGTTACACTTGTTTTCGTATAGATGTCTTTTTGAACGGTCCGTGGTCAGCGTTCCGTCTCATATTGACATCTAGGAAACCAAGGTAGTACTAAGATTTTGCTTAGAGCCTTTTTATTCAGGGTTAAGGATCTTTTCTATTTATCTGCTATGGCGCAGCCCATTGTTGAGCCATTGCTTCTCCTTTGCTCATTGATGTCTTGAATGGCATGCGGTCAACATACCGACCCACTGAGACATCTAACAGGCAACTAATGTATTATTAGGATGTTGATGTCGGTAAATTTTGCTTAGAGGCATCTTTATTCACGCATAAGGATCTTTTACAAGCCTGAAAACATTCAGACTCGGGACCCACGGCTTAAAGTCCCTCCCGGAGGACTTGATCCTTGGATTTTTTTCCGTTCTAAAAGATCCATCCACCACAGCCGAGTTTGAACCCGCGACCTTCGGAATTAGAGGCAAGAGGCATAACTACTAGTCCACCGCTTCTCTTTCTTTTTGTACTAATTTCAGGTTCTATTTTGTCTTTTATTAAACGATAGTTAGAAGCCCGGAAGGTGTTTTATGGGAACCCTGTATTTTGACGTCATACAATTATCGACTGCCAGACGAGCAGACAACGTAAGTATACTTTGAATGCGATTTTACGTGTTGTATGAGGTTCATAGTGATTTGTACCACTTTTGCTTGAACACGCACCCATGTGCTGCCAGCTGTCGGAATATCCAGCTACAAATATGTGTTGCTCCCAAAACAAAGATAAAATATTAATTTCATAAATTCCTGTAACAAGCTCTGCTACACTTCGCACCTGTGTATTTTGCAGGGCCGCCTTCCGCACAGTATTCACAGAACATAGCAGCCTTGGTTCCTAAGGACCAACATGGGCTTTAGAGTTTGTGACTAGCCATAGGGTCCGGGTTCGATGCCGGTCAGACCACAGGGATTTTTTGTTAAAGGGAATTATTCATGTGGCCTCCCTTGGTTTGGATTAGGTTAATTTTAGTATTAAGGACTTTACTGGCGCTTCATTATCACTTATCAGCCATCATCCCATTCTGAATAGATGTCCGATAATTCCATGCCAGGTCCTTCCAGAATGTCTCCTGTCTATAAACATAAAAAGGGGAAAGGATTTCGTTCGGGAGAAAATCAGACAATTATAAAAGTTTATAAAACGTTATTGAAAGAGAACCCTCAACACGGCGGTTACAGATTATTATTATTATTATTATTATTATTATTATTATTATTATTATTATATTGTGGAAAGCACCGGGAAGCTACCACACCTATAATTCCCTAGTAAGCTGCAAAGCATAGCATGAAAATGCTATGATTGCAGTGAAAGACCTGCCCTCGGGCAGAATTACTATGGATGGATATGATCGGGGTAACGGAACTCCGCCTTCCAGGATTAATATGTTTCTGGAACATTATCGATACATGGTCTCTTACTTTAAGGGAGGAGGAAATATTACGAGTATTTGAGAATAAAATTTTTAGGAAAAGTTTTAGACCAAAGAGAGATGAACACGCAGGTGAATGGAGAAAAACTACATAACAGCGAGCTACATGATCTTTGTGCTCCGTCGCTGTGGTCTCAATGTAGCGTGCTGGCTTGTCACGCAGCGGGCCCGGTTTTATTCGCGGTCGGGACAAGCTTCCTGGATGAGGTTCTTTTCGGGGTATTTCATCACCTGCAGGGCAAATTTCAAGTAGCTTTAAGGCAGAAAAGGTCCCCAAACATCATCTGGCCATCATCATCATCATTCATCGTGTGGAAGCAGCGGGGAGGCTACCACATCTATAATTCCCTAGTAAAGCTGCAAAGCATAGCATGAAAATGCTATGATTGCAGTGAAAGACCTCCCTAGGGCAGAACACTATAGAATAGAATATAAACATGATCTTTATAGGAAGCCAGATATAATAGGAACAGTTAAGTCTGATAGACTGCGATGGACAGGACATGTGGCACGAATGGGTAACGAAATATATACTTGGAAACTACTTGTAGGAAAACCAGAGGGCAAGCGCCCAGTAGGCAGACCAACAATGAAGGTGGGAGAATAACATTAACCATGATTTGAGGGAAGTAGATTATACAGGGGATGATTGAACGTTAGCTCAGGATAGGGATGTGTGGAGAGCATATGTCCGCGCGGCCATGAACTTACGGGATCAATAGTACTAGTAAGTTAATTAGTTAGTTAGTTTCTGGAACATTACAAAGTACGAGATACTAATTCGCTGCCTCTAACGAAGGGGTACGCCGTAGCGTAGTGGTTAAGGCACTGCACTACAAGCCGGAAGGTCGAGGGTTCAAGTCCCGGTGGGGTCAGCATTTTTAAACTGACCCAAACATTCTGGCGGCACTATGACCCTGGGGTCGACTCAGCCTCTAACGGAAATGAGTACCAGACGCTTGTTCTGGAGTAAAGGCGGCCGTCACGCAGGTCTGACAACCGGCTGACATCAAGTGCCGATTGTCTAGAAATAGTGGGAGCATTAACCTCCCACTACCCCAAGGGCCTCCTGAGGCCTGTAGTGGGAATACTTTACTTTACTTACTAACGAACCCGTAGTTCACGTCCGAGCTGATATAAGCTCTTCATATATCTCTATCCTAAGCTAATGTTTTCCAACCATCCCCTGTATAATCTATCATCATCATCCATGCAAGTATTAGGCCGTGTGGCCCGTTACGGTCTCAAAAAGGAATTTTCCCATCCCAGCGCTTTTTTGGACGTCCCAGCGATATTTTGCCTTGGGGGCAGTAGCGAAGTATGGCTTTTGGGATTCTATGAGACGCATTCGTTGAAGATGGACTTTCCAGTTGTTCTGGTAGTTTTGTATATGGTGAAGAATGGATTCTACATCCAACTCTTCCATAATTTCCTCATTTCTTTTATGGTCCCACTTTGTGTAGCCTGCTGTACGGCGCATAAATCGCATCTCATTTGCTGTTATTTGGACATTATCTCTTCTTCGTATTGTCCATGCTTCACTACCATATCTTAATACTGGTCTTGCGAGAACCTTAAAAGCCATAATATTGTGTTCTTCTGTACTAAAGATGGTTTCTTTATACTGTTAATTATCCCCGTTGTTTTTGTAAATTTGTGATTTTCTTTGATATATCAGCTTCATCTTGAAATGTTAAATTATAACCCAAATAATTAAATTCGTTTATAATTTTTATAATTTATTGTACAATCTACTTTCCTTAAATCACGATTAATGTTATTCTCCCACCTCATTCTTGGTCAACCAAATGAGCATTTTCCCTCTTGTTTACCTACAAGAGCTTCCATGTCCCTTCTTAATTCCCCATTCGTGCCGCATGTCCTGGCAAAAGAGATACTTTGGCAAGTAATTGTTGCAGAGGATGTGGGATGTGCAAGTAGCAGGTGACAAGCAGAGTGTATTTCTGTGGTGTGATTCACCGCACCCTGCTGCCAAGAGCTCATTAACACATGCTTCATTAGGAACCCACACTGGGGTGAAAGTCTACCCTCCCACGTACAGGATTTTCAATATATCTGTTCAATTCAACTTATGGTCCACCTAACTTCTGGTCTATTAATTT
>JASPKZ010003752.1:0-25444 GCA_030220185.1 Diploptera punctata | reverse complement strand
TTATTGCTTCAAACTGTTTGCCATTTACATCCAAGCATAATTGGCAATGCTTTGGGAAGTCATTCATTGCGTTATGATACGTGTTTAGAGGAATAGCTCCAATTTCTTCCTCAATCACTAATTTCAGCATGTCGACGTCTTGAGGTTTCCAGGCATAAACCTTCTCCTTCAAATAACCCCACAACCAATAGTTCGTGGTTTTGTTGTCGTACACTGTGTAAGGCTAATGATAGGGTTATTGTTGTGTGTCTAGTGCTAGTAAAGACATATGGGAATATCCCTAAAAAATTGTTGAATATAATGATTGAGAATAATGAAATGAAAATAAATATTCTTCTTTACAGTTCAATTTGGGACACACTGTTTAGTGTAGGTCATGCTTTAATGGCCTTCTCCCACCCCCTGAGAAACCTATGATAATACTTACAACTACCACACACCAATGGTTCCACTTTCCAATGTTGTCACGTCCACATGACTCTCTAAAAATATAATTTTAAAATAAACCATTCTATGCTATATTAACATGCACATACCTGTAAAAGATTGGTTAGTTGATTTGACAACTTCGGAATATTTCCATCACTTTCTCTCTAATGAAGGTTGAAAAGCGGTTGACTTTTGCTACGTGACACTCAGGAGGTTGGTTGAACCTGAAGATTTTTTTCACAGTTCAGGAAATACATACCTGTAAAAAGATTGGTTAGTTGATTTGACAACTTCGGAATATCTCCACTACTTTCTCTCTAATGAAGGTTGAAAGGTGGTCAGCTTTTGTTAAGTGACACTCAGGAGGTTGGTTGAAACCAAAGATTTTTTGATAGTTCAGGAAATGAGGTTGTTACCATTTTGAGTCCTGCAGTGGTACTAGTATCATGGCATTTAAATGACACTGAAGCTGGGAAAATTAAATCCCTTGGCATGCCTGTGCCGGCAGATTTACAGGGGTGTTTTCTGAACCAGAAAAACACCCCTGTAAATCTGCAGGCACAGGCATGCCTTTGATAGTTCAGGAAATGAGGTTGTTACCATTTTGAGTCCTGCAGTGGTACTAGTACCATGGCATTTAAATGACACTGAAGCTGGGAAAAATTAAATCCCTTGGCATGCCTGTGCCGGCAGATTTACAGGGGTGTTTTCTGAACCAGAAAAACACCCCTGTAAATCTGCAGGCACAGGCATGCCGAGGGATTTAATTTTCTCTGGCTTCAGTGTCATTTAAATGCTGTGGTACTAGTACCACCGCCGGACTCAAAGTGTTATAGCATGGCATGAACAATAACATGGTAGTAGGCTAACAACCAAATAAAAAAAGCATGTTAATAGGTTATGGTCTTATTAGGTTAGTATTGGTTAAGTTATTGCAGATTTTATTATTGAAATTTTTATTTTGTTTTTCATATTGATTTGAAAATAGCCAATTTAGTCTACATCTCTAATAGTTTTTTTATTTTATTTTTATGAGTATTTTCTAATTCTAACTTTTGAAGGCATTAATGTCTACAGAGTTTTACATATTATGTGTAATGTTGCTTAAGTTGTTATCCTTGACATTTATTTCCTTGATGGTGGATACAGTCACAGAACAATAAAATAGAATGGTGTGCATTGATAGAGTACATAAAATAATAGCAGAATTTTAATTTCTTAAAAGCAGTTTATATTCTTCTGACCATTGGCCGCTTTGTTTTCTGTGAATGCACCCAACGAAAATTTTGGTGTGGGTTTTTATATATATATATATATATATATACAAGGTGTAACATAACTCAACGGCAAAATTTCAGGAATGAGTTCCTCATATGGAGAGAATAAAAAAAGTGTATTACAAAATGGGTTCGGAAATTGATAATTACAGAGTTATTCAAACTTTTATGAATATTAGTACATGGTGACAAAAATGCAAGGGACTTGTTGCAGCGCTCTGTTCTGTCAGATGAAATGTTCAGAGTAACCTCCTTGTGCCTCAATACAGGCATATTCTTCATTTGTGTACATACACGGCAGCCTACAATCAACAGAAAACAGATTGTCAATAACTACTGTAAACTTTAATAACCTAACATTCATAAAAGTTTGAATAAATCTGTAATTATCAATTTCCAGACCAATGTTGTAATACACTTTTTTATTCTCTCCATATGAGGAACTCATTCCTGATAGCAGCCTACAATCAACAGAAAACAGATTGTCAATGTCTACTGTAAACCTTAATAACCTAACATTTATAAAAGTTTGAATAAATCTGTAATTATCAATTTCCAGACTAATGTTGTAATACTTTTTTATTCTCTCCATATGAGGAACTCATTCCTGACAGCAGCCTACAATCAACAGAAAACAGACTGTCAATAACTACTGTAAACCTTAATAACCTAACATTCATAAAAGTTTGAATAACTCTGTAATTTATTTAATTTTCACAGGGAAAGAACACTATGAGGTTTAATTTAAGAGTTAAATTAATGTTTTCATTACCTCACCTCATATCCTTTTTTCTTCTATACTGCAGTTTCGGAGCTTATCTCCATCATCAGTAGCCTCTGGTCGACCGGTGTTATGTCGTTTCTTGGAGGTTTTCGTCTTACTTCTATCGGTGGACCAATAGAAGTAAGAAGAGAACCGCCAAGAAACGACATAACACCGGTCGACCAGAGGCTACTGATGATAGAGATAAGCTCCGAAACTGCAGTATAGAAGAAAAAAGGATATGAGGTGAGGTAACAAAAACATTAATTTAATTCTTAACTCTGTAATTATCAATTTCCGGACCCATGTTGTAATACACTTTTTTTATTCTCTCCATATGAGGAACTCATTCCTGAAATTTTGCTGTTGAGTTTATGTTACACTCTGTATATATATTCAAATTATAATTTTACATCAATTGATCAGAAGTTATATTATTTTTAGTCTGGACATCTTACCCCAATATTAATGTTCAAGAAGAAATCAACATTAATATTGAGGTAAGATGTCCAGACTAAAAATAATATAATTAAAATAACCTCAAAATATAACTTCCTAAAATTAAATATTGATCAGAAGTTAACTTACATTATGTAAGAACTGAGTAGAAACTTCAAGGACTACATCACATCTTAGTTGTGACATTCAATAATTTATTTTATTCTTCTTATTTATGGTATCCTAGAGGTCATATGTAAACCATGTAACTCTGTGTGGGTTTATCCTGACAGATATGAAGTATGAGAGATTTATAAAAAGCTACACTGATAATTTTTATTTTATAAATAAATAACTAGTATTAATATTATGTGAATCTTCAACAACTTATAATTTAGTACCAAATTATGAGGTAAGATGTTAAAGGCCCACATTGATATTAAGGGGGATGATGGGTGAAATTTCTATTTTCTACTTTTTTTAGCTAGAGACTTGATTTTGTGTACAAACATTCACCACATAATACATAATGTGTTTAAGTTTCAATCTTGTGAGACATTTATTTTACGAGTTCTTAATATTATATTTTTAAAAACTTACATATATTATAATTAAATGGCTTCCACAATTTTTTAATAAAATATCTGATTTTTTATAAGACCCCTTAAATATTTAGAAAAAACATCATGCATTAGAATTGTTATAATGTGAATACAAATGGAGAAAAAAAAAAGTTGTACCTCATGCGTGAAAAATTAATAATTGCATACATATTATTTTTTATTTATAAAAATACTACTTTAATCATGAAACCCATGCACTACTTTGTTACCCATTGTTTTTAGGACATGCAGTAAAAATTTGAACCTTCTAGGACAAAATTCCTGAATTCCATTCAATTTTGAATGTACAAAAATGCAGTGAAAATAAAAGTGTGGAAAAACGAGTTTAAAGATTTGCATGCAGGTGGCATTTAACTGGCGCAGCATTTTAACTTTGACGTAATTTTAGGGCACTTAGAAATGCCATAGGCCTCTGAAACTTTGCCAACATATACATTTAGAGTACATGCTATTTTTTAGTGCAAAAAAACAAAAAAATATCAATTTTGATCTGAAATGGTCAATTTTTCACCCATCACCCCCCTTAAAGAGAACCTCATATTTAGTTCCTAATGAAAATTATTAATAAAACTTGAATTTCTTTTTTTTGTGGCTGTTTTTTTAAGTGGAACTAAAGCTGTGTATGCATAACAAATAAATGTTGAACTTCATAAATGTTATATTTTCTTGGATTTTAGTTCCTGTGTACTTAGGATAATATGAACACCTCAGTTTTATGCCTTAAAAATTATAAATCATGGCACAACAGCAAAGAGGCAAGGCTGACTAAAGTAGTTATCATTAATATTTCATTTTAGGAAGTGATATTTTGAGGTTATTTTAATTATACTATTTTTAGTCTGATCATCTTAACAACTCCTGGCGCGACAGGCCTACAAGGCCCTTAGCCTACCAGCCGGCTGCTGGCCTCACATCCACATGTCCCAATGACAGAGGTAGATGATAATCAGCCAGTGTAGGGGTGACATGTGGTCAGCATGTCGAGTCCCCCAGCCGTTATAGCTGGTTTTCTCAACCTGGAGCCGCTACTTATTGTAGCTACCCAAATGCATCACGATGCTGGGTGGGCACCAGTCCCATACTGGCCGAAATACCATGAGAAAATTTCTTCCCCCATGGAGACTTGAACCAGCGCAAGTCCCGTAGCTCTGCGCCAAGGTTTCCTGCCTTAACCGCTCGGCTACAGCGCGGGACCTGATCATCTTACCTCAATATTAATGTTGATTTGTTCTTGAACATGTTTCAAAACAATTCTGACAAGCTGACGATAAAATAGAATTGTTTTGAAACATGTTCAAGAACAAATCAACATTAATATTGAGGTAAGATGATCAGACTAAAAATAATATAATGGTTATCATTAGCTTTGCAAACAATATGATGACACAATACCACAACCACATTTTCATTTTAAAAAAATCACTGTTTTGTCATCTCTAGTGAATAGAAAAATTGATGTTTGCCATAGATTAATCACCCGTTTGTCCTTGCAAACTTTAGTTTACCCTATTTCTGATGAGAAATTTGTTTAAGAATTAACTTATTTTGTAACCTAAATGAAAACGTAATTTTAGGATATGATCAGGTAATTTAAACTTCTGAGTGAAATTTAATACACTTTTCCCATCCAAATAATACTTTAGTTACTTACTAGTTATATCTCTAACCATTTATCACTTATATTTGAAGTGAAAAATTTACACCTAGACTGAGGTTCGAACCCAAGGTCTCTAGTTCTATACACTAGTACTCTTTTAAACTGAGCTATCTATATATTTGTATGGAAATAAGCATAACAAAATTTTATCTTCAGTAACTTCCACAAGAGAGTACCTTTGTCCCATGTGGGCATGTACAAGTATAGATAGAGTGCTAATTTAACTTATTTTTAAAAAGATTGATTAATGAAGTTTGCTAGGTTTTTTGTATGGTCAAATTTAAACCATTTTCAATATCTACTGACTAAACAAAAGACAAAAAGTTTATAGTTATATTAAGCATGTTTATATTCCATCCATAGTAATTCTGCCCGAGGGCAGGTCTTTCACTGCAATCATAGCATTTTCATGCCATGCTATGCAGCTTTACTAGGGAATTATAGGTGCGGTAGCTTCCTGTTGATATACCATATTTGCTGTTGTACGTAAAGTAAAGTAATCCCACTACAGGCCTCAGGAGGCCCTTGGGGCAGTAGGAGGTTAAGGCTCCCACTATTTCTGGACAATCGGCACTTGATGTCACCGGGTTGTCAGCCCTGCATGACGGCCGCCTTTACCCCCAGAACAAGCGTCTGGTACTCATTTCAGTTAGAGGCTGAGTCGACCCCAGGGCCATAGTGCCGCCAGAAGGTTTGGGTCAGTTTAAAAATCCTGACCCCACCGGGACTTGAACCCTCTACCTTCCGGCTTGTAGCTTTCAAGTCCCGGTGGGGTCAGGATTTTTAAACTGACCCAAACCTTCTTAACCACTACGCTACGGCGTGCCCCCTGCTGTTGTACGTATATATGATTTATCTACAACAAACTTCAATTTCTTTATTCATTAGATATGTAAGATTACCTAGATAAACAAAAACTTGTTTATAATTACTTTATCTTAAATTTTATATTTTACTTTTAAACAGTTGCAAGGGGACAATAAAGAGATTTCCTGCATGTTTTCTATATCATATATAAATTATTAATTTTATATTTTAACAATATTCTTAACATATGCAGCATATATCAAAAGTCAACATTTGTTATTGTTTTGTCTTTCCCTTTAAATGTTATTTATTTTCTTAAAAATGTATGGAGCCTGAAAAATCCAGAAATAACATAGTGCACACACAAATAATAGGGAGTTTGTTTCAGTTTAATTTTTCATGGAGAATATACAGCTTCAAGTTTATTATACTTTTATTTTGAGATATGTATATGCATGTATATATAATAAAAATTGCAAAAGAGTAACAAAGTGATTTATTTTGCAGCTGGAGATGTTACTAAAGGAAGAAATTCAATACCTCCTGGACTGGGTGTTCCCCCAGGCCTTGGCTTGCCTCCAGAACAGCTGACTGCAACTAGTTATGTACACGTTGCATTTTCCTCTCCTGGACATCAGCCATTACCTTCTGTTCCTTGGCACAGTGGAATGAGTCCATTGGTTATGACTGGCCTATGTGGAACTTTGCCAGCCGAAGTGCAAGGAGCTGGTGAAGTATCACCATATCCTTCATCTCCACTAATGAGCCGACAGTCTTCACCATCACAGTCCGGGTCTCCGAGTCGTGCTGGTTCTCCTGGCTCGGGTGCAGCAGCAGCAACAAACAACACAACCACTCTCCCAACCTCCTTCTGCACCCGAGAGGAACCAAAACTTCTCAAAAAATATAACTTCAAACAGACGAGCAGATAGAAATGGCTCACATGCATCTGCAGGTCTTAGGCAAAACTGTGTGGATGTAGCACCTTCACAAACTCAGCATAGGAATGTATCCAGGAAAGAGTAGTGTTGAAACTCAAGATTCATTTAGAGAAACATTGGTTAAAGAAATGCCCAATTATCAAAATCTTCAGAAATATCGTGTAGATGAGGTAAGATTTTACGAGGAAAATGGACTAAAACTGAATCAGAAATATGTGCCTCGACTTATAAGATGAATTATGAATTTTCTCACCTGGACATATTCCAGAAATGATTGTATCCATTCTCAGCATGATTCTGGCTGAATCTAGTTGAGAATAGAGACGATAATCTCCCAGACTGGTCCAGGTAAGAAAATTATCTTAATGATAAGGTGTATATTTCCAAATTATATTTGAAAAGAAAAATATACACCTAGACTGGGGTTTGAACCCAGGACCTTTGACTCTCTATGTCACTGCTCTTTCATCTGAGCTACCTAGGCCTCCAATCTAAACGCATATTTTTCTCTTACACATAGTTAATTCCCTCACCCCCAAATGCTATGAGCCATTGCTACGATTTTTGCAAATGGCGGCTTCTTTGTTAAGAAGACTTTTATTGGGAATTTAAACATTACTTATAAAGCCAGTAGTGCTTCTTTCAATGTTAATATTATTCGTTTTTAAACATCTTAATGATGGACAAATTATATTTGAAAAGAAAAATATATGCCTAGACTGGGGTTTAAACCCAGGACCTTCGAGCAGTGACATAGAGAGTCAAAGATCCTGGGTTCAAACCCCAATCTAGGTGTATATTTTTCTTTTCAAATATAATTTGTCCATCATTAAGATGTTTAAAAACGAATAATATTAACATTGTATATTTCCAATTCAGTTTTAGTTATTTCCTTATAGTATCATTTCCTATGAATTTATGTTCTGTATTAAAGAAAATTGATCTTATAAAATGCAAAGGCATGTTGTGTAAAGCATAATGTTACTTTTTATGTTATCAGTGTATCAATAAGTACTCTTTTAAGCATATTACGGTACATCTCCATGGCATAAAACCTGAGACCCTTGGCCTGCCAGCTGACTAATATCTTCACATCCACATATGGGATTTAAAGAGATAGACTATGATCCAGTCAGTACAGGGATGAAGGGATGACATTTGTTCAGTATGTTGGGTTCCTAGCTGTTATAACTGGTTTTCTCAACCTGGAGCAACTACTTATAGCAGCTACGCAATTCCTCACGAAGCTGGGTGGACATTGGTCCCATATATACCAAAATTCCATGAGAAAATTTATTTCTTACGAAGACTCAAACCATTGCATGTCCCATAGCTCTGCACCAAGGCAATATTACAATCCATCCATAGTAATTCTGCCTGAGGGCAGGTCTTTCACTGCAATCATAGCATTTTCATGCTATGCTTTGCAGCTTTACTAGGGAATTGTAGGTGTGGTAGCTTCCAGTTGCTTTCCACACTGGTGAAGGATGATGATAATGATAAGGATGATGATGATAATGATGGCCATATGATTTCGGGGACCATTTGGGCTTTAAAGTTTTCCTAACATTTGTCTTACAGGTGAGTAAAAAGCCCGATAAAAACCTCACCCAGAAAAACTGCCCCGACCAGAGGTCGAACCCGGGTCTGCTGCGTGAAAAGGCAGCACGCTATACCTCAAGACCACAGCAGTGGACAATATTACAATATTGGTCATAATAATATGAACACTCACCTAATGTGTTGGCGTTGACAACAGTCTTGATACATCAAATTCCTGGATGGTAGTCAGGGGGATTCTATGCCATTCCTCAAAAATAAACTGCTCCAATTCCTTGAAATTTGCTGGAGGATGGTAACAGGTCTGTAATCTGATTTCTAATATAGACTGTCACCGATCAATATTTAATCAGATTATATTTGAAGAGAAAAATTTTCGCCTAGACCGGGACTCGAACCCGGGACCCTTGGCTTTCCGGGCCAAGTGCTCTACCAACTGAGCTACCGAGGCGAGTTGCGATCTAGACGCAAATTTTTCTCTTATATGCGTTGTAATTCCCTCGTGCCAAATGCTTGAAACCATAGCTTCTATCTTTGCAAATGGCGGCTTCATAGTTAAGAAGACATTTATTGGGAATTTAACACTACTTTATAAAGCCAGTAGGGCTTCTATTGACGATTTTATTATTAATTTAACACTTCTCATTGAAGGATAAATTATATTTGAGAGAATTACAACGTATATAAGAGAAAAATTTGCATCTAGATCACAACTTGCCTCGGTAGTTCAGTTGGTAGAGCACTTGGCCCGGAAAGCCAAGGGTCCCGGGTTCGAGTCCCGGTCTAGGCGAAAATTTTTCTCTTCAAATATAATTTATCCTTCAATGAGAAGTGTAAATTAATAATAAAATCATCAATTTAATCAGATGTTTTGTGCAGGCCAAGGAAGAAGTGTTATTTTATCATTGTTATCACCAAACCAATCTTAGACAATTCCAGCTGTACTAATTCCGAGACATGTTCCGGTATACTGTAAACAAACTTGCATAAGATATTACTCTTGTCTATTGGGGGAACCAAGCTGCTACTTTTACCTGCCGTATAACTAATTGACAGTTATAACTGTCATCGGTAGCAACATTGTTCTTAGGCAACATTATATTTTATGGGAAATAAGATTGAATATGAACTTAATAATGAACTTAAACAAAATTACAGAAGAATATGGATTGAAGATATCTACAGTGAAAACGAAAATTATGGCATTTCAAGGTGTAGTTCCTGTCAGAAGTAAAATTGTACTTCACAATAAAATTTTGGAGCAGGTGAATAATTTTACATATCTAGGATGCAATATCTCATATGAAGAAGAAAAGGATGTAAATGCAAAAATATCTAAATTTTTAAGAATTTTAGGCTTAATAAATTCTATCTTCAAGTCACAGTTAGTCTAGGAACATTCAAGACTAAGGGTCGTATGCAAATACATTACTCTCTACTCAAATTACTTCCAATCACTGGTGAGCTGAGATCGAATTAACGGCCGCCTTAACCGGTCATGCATGAATGTTGACGTTTTCGTAATATTGGCAACGAATTACCCAGAATTCTCAGCGATAAAACCACTTCCGTTATTTTCGTCTGCTATAGAGGAATGCATTTATGCTTGCATCCCGCAAATAATACTGTATACAAACACGTCTGCGACGTGCAATATTATGCCGATTCTCCTGTTCTTCCAGTTGAATTCTTTGGTAGACTCTATCAAATTCCTCTTCTCCGCGTATACCGAAAACATGATCGAAGTCTTCAAGGTCCGACATGTTGGATAAGTTTCAAACTACATCGGTTCCCTTCGGGATTTTCACAATAAGTTTATATCTTGAGCTACGATCTTAAGGTACCTTGTCAGGTAGCTTTACAATTATTACCGCGTGAATAGATTTCTGAGTAAGAAAAATGTGTTTGAATAAAACTTTATCAGCAAAGAACGCCTTTTACTGTCTAATGTGTTCAAACATTCGACCCTAAAAGTGTATAAAACACTGGCTCTTCCAACTCTTTTGTATGGTAGCCAAGTATGGATGTTGAAACAGAAGGATATACAGAGACTTAGATCTGCTGAAATGAGATACCTTCGGAGGACTGCAGGATACACACTACTATGTCACAAAAAAAAAAATATGAAGACATCTTAGAAGAATTACACATGGAACCTTTAGAAAACAAAATTTCTGATTATAATTCAAGATGGATACATGTTCATCGAATGGAAGATCACAGGATACCCAAACAAATGTTCAGATATCAACCTGCAGGAAGAAGAAGACCAGGATGTAAACTCAGAAGACTTCTGGATGGTGTTTCTCTTGAGGCCGAAACAGGTCAACAAATGGCCTAAATTAGTGAATGTACTATGATGATGAAGATTGAATACAAGGTAAGATGGTACCAATAATTAGGAACTTTCTCCATTTCTTATTTATATTACAAAAAATTATACATGGGCTTACCTAATGAGACATGTACGCTTTTCCCATAATGTTGATCGATATCCTTATTTGCAATTTCATCACGAGCTGAATTTAAGCTCCATGCTGAGTCACCTGTAATTCTGCTGATATTTTCATCACATTCTCAATGGCTAATATAGGATATTTTTCACTAAACTGTTGAAAACATTCAAAATAATTTGTTTCTCTCTGCTTTTCAAATAGTTTTCTTCCAAGTTTTAAGAAATTCTACAGAAAGTGGCCATTTTGGAACAATTGAAATCCCAATGTATTCTGATATGTTCTTTTTAATAATGAAGATGTTTGTATAATCTATTTAAATTATAATGATATATTTTAAGATTCTCTCATATAACTTATATAGCCTTTACACTGCTACGAACGTGTATATCCGTTGCAAAGAAATGCTTGCTGTACTATGGGTGTGTATATCCATTCTCAACTCCAAACGCCTGCTAGTTATATAATACGTATTGCATTGCTTTCAAACTAAGCAGGCATATACTGCCTTCTCCTAGGAACCTAAATAAACTTTTTCCATATTTCTCCCTGCATTGAGCAAGGAGGGTTTTAAAGGCTGGAAATATCTCAGCAGTGAAAAGGATAGACATGTGCTAGATAATGTATATTTTTATTTCCTTTATTTCGAGTGTTAGAAGAAAACTACATTTTCTTATCCACTTACATGTTAAACCATTAATCGACCAATGAAAATAATCATATATCTGGTTTGTTTATATTACAACTGGAACTTAGCTTGAATTTGGTATATATGAGTTGGAGGATTTCATCTCTCAGACTGCATCCCAATGTCTGCAGTGCCCTCATTGATCTAACTGCTATCTTTTCTTTTATTGTAACAGTAGACATAGTGAATGCCATGGTATTACCATCCAAGCCAAACTAACTCCACCATGATTTAAGTTGGAAGAAGTCAATCTGGATGGAGAATACTTGAATAGAATTTGTCTGATGACATTGTTAATAGCGCTGGCTAGCTACTTTGGATGTAAGACAGTTGTATAAGAGGAAAGAAAATTTGACTTTTGTATCGGGTCTTAAATTGTGTAACAGACTGCACATGACGTGTAGAGTCACTGGTTTAAGCTTTAATTTTTCTTTTAAAAAAATAAAAAGGAAACATTTGTTTAATGTGTCCCGCGCCGTAGCAGAGTGGTTAAGGTAGGAAGCCTTGACACAGAGCTACGGGACTTGCGCTGGTTCGAGTCTCCATGGGGAAAGAAATTTTCTCATGGTATTTCAGCCAATATGGGACCGGTGCTCACCCAGCATCGTGAGGCATTTGGGTAGCTACAATAAGTAGCGGTTCCAGGTTGAGAAAACCAGCTATAATGGCGGGGGACTTGACATGCTGACCACATGCCACCCCAACACTGGCTGATGATCATCTACCGCTGTGATTAACACATGTGGATGAGAGGCCAGCAGTCGGATGGTAGGCTAAGGGCCTTCAAGGCCTGTCGTGCCCGGAGTATTGTTTAATGTCAGATAATTCAATGAGAAATGAGTAATTTGCTGTGGTAGCTAAATGTGTTTTAGAAATATTTTGTTTATTGATGCAAATGTTCTAAGGCATCTTCAAAAATATGTTTTAAGAATTTATTTTATTTTTCTTTGCAGCTGCACTGTATGACAGATTGAGAGTTGAAGGATTTGGGTTTACCTAGTGGTGCCATAACACAGTTACGAAGTATCGTGACCAAAATAAACAGTACCAATGGACTCTGTAGTGTGGATAAAAGGGAATCAGGACCTAGTTCAGGGAGGAGAAAAATAGATACAAAAGCAGAAATTGAGCAGGTAGTCAACTCTGTATGTTTAAATAACATTAATTACAGTTTTCTTTTATTAAATTATGAGCATTTTTTATGTGGTAAGTGGCATTAAAGCTGCACAGCTTGCATTCATCATTAGATTTAGAGCACAAATCTAGCTGTTGATTAGGTAATTCAGTAAAGTTTTTTATTGCTTGAGCTGCTTTCGTTTTGTGATCTACTTTTCTATTAATGCATCTTGCTGAAATTTTGATCTGTATTGTAGCATTTCCCACGCTTGCAAGATTGCACATTATATATCAAGGAAAATACGTTTGGGAGACTAGATTTTATAAAAATTAGTTAGCAAATTTATATTTATAATACATAATACAGTAAAATCAAGATAAAAAAAATTACGAGGTAAATTTTTCTTTAATAGTGAGTGAGAACTTATTTAACGACTCACCTCATATAATTTCAAATTTCTTTGATACCAACGGTTTCAGACAATATCTTGTCCCTCTGACTGAAGAGGGACAAGATACTGTCTGAAATCACCTCATATAATTTCAAATTTCTTTGATACCAACGATTTCAGACAATATCTTGTCCCTCTTGACTGAAGAGGGACAAGATATTGTCTGAAACCGTTGGTATAAAAGAAATTTGAAATTATATGAGGTGAGTCATTAAAAATAAGTTCTCCACTCACTATTAATGATATAACCTCATAATGTTTACTTCCCAATATTAATTTAAATGTAAATTTTTCTATTTATCCCATCTTTAGCAAATCTGAAATCACATGGGTAGTACGTATAATCTTTAGAAAAAAAAAGATTAAAGGTTTTTCTTAATTTTTTAATTGGTTTATTTTTTTTAAACCCAACACAATATATAAGACAAATATTAATATATAATGAAAATTATAAAAATCAGGTGGCTCCATGGCACAAGCGGTTGGACGCTAGCCTTCTTCCGTGGGGTCCCGAGATCGCGTCTCGGTCACTCCATGTGGGTTTCATGGTGGACGAAATGGAGCTTGGGCAGGTTTTTCTGGGGTTTCCCCGGCCACACATTTCATTCCACCATTTCTCCATACTCACCATTTCATTTCGGTCATCTACCCTGTGATGGTGCATCAGGCATGGTCGTCTGGCACCCTTATCATTGAACAGACCTCTATATAAGGGGCTTCATCCCTCGACCCGACCCTGAGTTGGACACAAGTTTAGGATATTTATTAAAATTATAGAAATCAAATCTTTTAAATTAATTGAAACCATAAAAATATTAGGGCATTCAATAAGTAATGGCAACACTGCTATAACATCAATGAAAATTTATTTGGGTTACTTTGACATTACTAACTTCAATTTATAGTCTCCTGACATGTCAACTACATGTTGCCAATTCCTGGAAGACAGTGCATTCCATCTGCAGCCATTTCGGCTATCTAAGATCCACTGCAAGATTACTACTCGAGTGTATGACCAAATCTATTTTTTTTCATAAAATTGTGAATGGCTGAATACCTTGCTGAGTTGTCTATAAAATTTGCTGCCGAGTATGTTTAATAAAATATAATTCATTAATTTCTTTGAAATCCTTTGATTCACTTGTTTATTAAAATAAAATTATTCCATTTAGTAGAACTCATGTAATGAGCCTGGAAAAGTTTTGGTTGCATGCATACTTGGCCGTATACCCCTCCTCGCAGCCAGGTGTAAACGATATTACTTACTTTGTTTACCTTATAACGGTCATGACTTACTACTCGACTTATATTTAAAAATTAAAGCTAATTTTTGTGCATTAGAATGCTCTGCCTCTCAAAAGTGGCCACAAATATGAGTTGCTAGCTGTTGAAAGATAGGTTTAGAGTGAAATTGAGTTAGCGCTTTACATCACTCCGCAGACAAAGACGTGATAGCCAGCTGTGTGGTTCATAGTTATACTAGCTACCGACACATGTGCAATAGTGGGCTAAAAACTCACACAGCTGGCTGGCTATCACCGTCTTTAATTGACAATTGATGTAAAGCGCTAACACTCTTCACTTAACCTATCTTAACGCTATCTACCCTTATCTTGCGGCCACTTTTGAGAGGCAGAGGCATTCTATCAGGCACAAAAAAATAGCTTTAGTTTAATATAAAGTCGAGAATATACGTCATGAACATATAAATGGTAACAAAGTAATATCTGACTATTTTATTATTAATTTCATACATCTCATGAATGGCTAAAATCATATTTAAGAGAAAAATTATACGCTCAGACGGGACTTGAACCCGGGACCCTTGGTTTTCTAGTCCAAGTGCTCTACCATTTGAGCCTACCTGAGCATTAGTACTGATCTAAACGCAAATCTTTCTCTATATACGTTGTAATTCCCGCCCACCAAAATGCTTTGAAGCCTTTGCTTCTATCTTTGCAAATGGCGGCTCCTATATTAAGAAGACATATTTGGGAATTATACATTACATTATAAATGCCAGTACGGCTATTTTCGATGTTTTTATTATTAATTTCATACATCTCAATGATGGATAAATCATATTTAAAGAGAAAAATTATACGCTCAGACCGGGACTTGAACCCGGGACCCTTGGTTTTCTAGTCCAAGTGCTCTACCATTTGAGCTACCTGAGCAAGTACCGATCTAAACGCAAATCTTTCTCTATATACGTTGTAATTCCCGCCCACCAAATGCTTTGAAGCCTTTGCTTCTATCTTTGCAAATGGCAGCTCCTATATTAAGAAGACATATTTGGGAATTATACATTACATTATAAATGCCAGTACGGCTATTTTCAATGTTTTTATTATTAATTTCATTAGATCGGTACTTGCTCAGGTAGCTCAAATGGTAGAGCACTTGGACTAGAAAACCAAGGGTCCCGGGTTCAAGTCCCGGTCTGAGCGTATAATTTTTCTCTTTAAATATGATTTATCCATCATTGAGATGTATGAAATTAATAATAAAAAACATCGAAAATAGCCGTACTGGCATTTATAAATGTAATGTATAATTCCCAAATATGTCTTCTTAATATAGGAGCCGCCATTTGCAAGAGATAAGAAGCAAAGGCTTCAAAGCATTTGGTGGGCGGGAATTACAACGTATATAGAGAAAGATTTGCATTTAGATCGGTACTTGCTCAGGTAGCTCAAATGGTAGAGCACTAGGACTAGAAAACCAAGGGTCCCGGGTTCAAGTCCCGGTTTGAGCGTATAATTTTTATCTTTAAATATGATTTATCCATCATTGAGATGTATGAAATTAATAATAAAAACATCGAGATATTACTTTGTTACATTTATAAGTTCATGACGTACATACTCGACTTATATATTAAACTAAAGCTAATTTTTTTTGTGCATGATAGAATGCCTCTGCCTCTCTAAAAGTGGCCGCAAATAAGGGTAGCTAGCTGTTAAAGATAGGTTAGAGTGAAAGAGTGTTAGCGCTTTACATCACTTGTCAGATAAAGACGGTGATAGCCAGCCAGCTGTGTGAGTTTTTAGCACTATTGCACATGTGTCGGTAGCTAGTATAACTATGAACTCACACAGCTGGCTATCACTGTCTTTGTCTGACGAGTGATGTAAAGCGCTAACTCAATTTCACTCTAACCTATCTTTAACAGCTAGCAACTCATATTTGTGGCCACTTTTAGAGAGGCAGAGGCATTTATCATGCACAAAAAAATTAGCTTTAATTTAATATATAAGTCGAGTATGTACGTCATGAACGTATAAATGTAACAAAGTAATATCTGTTTACACCTGGCTGCGAGGAGTATACGGCCAAGTATGCAATGGCAACCAAAACTTTTCCAGCTCTATACCATTGATTTCTACTAAATGGATAATTTATTTTAATAACAAGTGAATCAAATTATTTCAAATAAATTAATTAATTATATTTTAATTAAACATACTGGCAGCCAAATTTTAATAGACAACTCAGCAAAAGTGTATTCAGCCATTCACAATTTTATGAAAAAAAATAGATTTTGTTCATACACTCGAACGTAGTAATCTTGCAGCTGGATCTTAGACTAGCAGAAATGGTCTGCAGATGGAATGCACTGTCTTCCAAGGAATTGGCAACATGTAGTTGACATGTCAGGAGACTATAAATGAAGTTAGTAATGTCAAAAGTAACCCAAATAAATTTTCATTGATGTTATAGCAGTGTTGCCATTACTTATTGAATGCCCTATATTTTTATGGTTTCAATTAATTTAAAAGATTTGATTTCTATAATTTTAATAAATATCCTAAACTTGTGTCCAACTCAGGGTCGGGTCGAGGGATGAAGCCCCTTATATAGAGGTCTGTTCAATGATAAGGGTGCCAGACGACCATGCCTGATGCACCATCACAGGGGTAGATGAACGAAATGAAATGGTGAGTATGGAGAAATGGTGGAATGAAATGTGTGGCAGGGGAAACCCCAGAAAAACCTGCCCAAGCTCCATTTCGTCCACCATGAAACCCACATGGAGTGACCGAGACTCGATCTCGGGACCCCACGGAGAAAGGCGAGCGTCCAACCGCTTGTGCCATGGAGCCACCTGATTTTTATAATTTCATTATATATTAATATTTGTCTTATATATTGTGTTGGGTTTAAAAAAAATAAACCAATTAAAAAAATTAAGAAAAACCTTTAATCTTTTTTTTTCTAAAGATTATACTGTACTACCCATGTGATTTCAGATTTGCTAAAGATGGGATAAATAGAAAAATTTACATTTAAATTAATATTGGGAAGTAAACATTATGAGGTTATATCATTAATAGTGAGTGGAGAACTTATTTTTAATGACTCACCTCATATAATTTCAAATTTCTTTGATACCAACGGTTTCAGACAATATCTTGTCCCTCTTCAGTCAAGAGGGACAAGATATTGTCTGAAATCGTTGGTATCAAAGAAATTTGAAATTATATGAGGTGATTTCAGACAGTATCTTGTCCCTCTTCAGTCAAGAGGGACAAGATATTGTCTGAAACCGTTGGTATCAAAGAAATTTGAAATTATATGAGGTGAGTCGTTAAATAAGTTCTCCACTCACTATTAAAGAAAAATTTACCTCGTAATTTTTTTATCTTGATTTTACTGTATTATGTATTATAAATATAAATTTGCTAACTAATTTTTATAAAATCTAGTCTCCCAAAACGTATTTTCCTTGATATTATAATGTGCAATCTTGCAAGCGTGGGAAATGCTACAATACAGATCAAAATTTCAGCAAGATGCATTAATAGAAAAGTAGATCACAAACGAAAGCAGCTCAAGCAATAAAAAACTTTACTGAATTACCTAATCAACAGCTAGATTTGTGCTCTAAATCTAATGATGAATGCAAGCTTGTGCAGCTTTAATGCCACTTACCACATAAAAAAATGCTCATAATTTAATAAAAGAAAACTGTAATTAATGTTATTTAAACATACAGAGTTGACTACCTGCTCAATTTCTGCTTTTGTATCTATTTTTCTCCTCCCTGAACTAGGTCCTGATTCCCTTTTATCCACACTACAGAGTCCATTGGTACTGTTTATTTTGGTCACGATACTTCGTAACTGTGTTATGGCACCACTAGGTAAACCCAAATCCTTCAACTCCTCATCTGTCATACAGTGCAGCTGCAAAGAAAAATAAAATAAATTCTTAAAACATATTTTTGAAGATGCCTTAGAACATTTGCATCAATAAACAAAATATTTCTAAAACACATTTAGCTACCACAGCAAATTACTCATTTCTCATTGAATTATCTGACATTAAACAAATACTCCGGGCACGACAGGCCTTGAAGGCCCTTAGCCTACCATCCGACTGCTGGCCTCTCATCCACATGTGTTAATCACAGCGGTAGATGATCATCAGCCAGTGTTGGGGTGGCATGTGGTCAGCATGTCAAGTCCCCCAGCCATTATAGCTGGTTTTCTCAACCTGGAACCGCTACTTATTGTAGCTACCCAAATGCCTCACGATGCTGGGTGAGCACCGGTCCCATATTGGCTGAAATACCATGAGAAAATTTCTTTCCCCATGGAGACTCGAACCAGCGCAAGTCCCGTAGCTCTGTGTCAAGGCTTCCTACCTTAACCACTCTGCTACGGCGCGGGACACATTAAACAAATGTTTCCTTTTTATTTTTTTAAAAGAAAAATTAAAGCTTAAACCAGTGACTCTACACGTCAGTGTGCAGTCTGTTACACCATTTAAGACCCGATACAAAAGTCAAATTTTCTTTCCTCTTATACAACTGTCTTACATCCAAAGTAGCTAGCCAGCGCTATTAACAATGTCATCAGACAAATTCTATTCAAGTATTCTCCATCCAGATTGACTTCTTCCAACTTAAATCATGGTGGAGTTAGTTTGGCTTGGATGGTAATACCATGGCATTCACTATGTCTACTGTTACAATAAAAGAAAAGATAGCAGTTAGATCAATGAGGGCACTGCAGACATTGGGATGCAGTCTGAGAGATGAAATCCTCCAACTCATATATACCAAATTCAAGCTAAGTTCCAGTTGTAATATAAACAAACCAGATATATGATTATTTTCATTGGTCGATTAATGGTTTAACATGTAAGTGGATAAGAAAATGTAGTTTTCTTCTAACACTCGAAATAAAGGAAATAAAAATATACATTATCTAGCACATGTCTATCCTTTTCACTGCTGAGATATTTCCAGCCTTTAAAACCCTCCTTGCTCAATGCAGGGAGAAATATGGAAAAAGTTTATTTAGGTTCCTAGGAGAAGGCAGTATATGCCTGCTTAGTTTGAAAGCAATGCAATACGTATTATATAACTAGCAGGCGTTTGGAGTTGAGAATGGATATACACACCCATAGTACAGCAAGCATTTTCTTTGCCAACGGATATACACGTTCGTAGCAGTGTAAAGGCTATATAAGTTATATGAGAGAATCTTAAAATATATCATTATAATTTAAATAGATTATACAAACATCTTCATTATTAAAAAGAACATATCAGAATACATTGGGATTTCAATTGTTCCAAAATGGCCACTTTCTGTAGAATTTCTTAAAACTTGGAAAGAAAACTATTTGAAAAGCAGAGAGAAACAAATTATTTTGAATGTTTTCAAACAGTTTAGTGAAAAATATCCTATATTAGCCATTGAGAATGTGATGAAAATATCAGCAGAATTTACAGGTGACTCAGCATGGAGCTTAAATTCAGCTCGTGATGAAATTGCAAATAAGGATATCGATCAACATTATGGGAAAAGCGTACATGTCTCATTAGGTAAGCCCATGTATAATTTTTTGTAATATAAATAAGAAATGGAGAAAGTTCCTAATTATTGGTACCATCTTACCTTGTATTCAATCTTCATCATCATAGTACATTCACTAATTTAGGCCATTTGTTGACCTGTTTCGGCCTCAAGAGAAACACCATCCAGAAGTCTTCTGAGTTTACATCCTGGTCTTCTTCTTCCTGCAGGTTGATATCTGAACATTTGTTTGGGTATCCTGTGATCTTCCATTCGATGAACATGTATCCATCTTGAATTATAATCAGAAATTTTGTTTTCTAAAGGTTCCATGTGTAATTCTTCTAAGATGTCTTCATATTTTTTTTTTGTGACATAGTAGTGTGTATCCTGCAGTCCTCCGAAGGTATCTCATTTCAGCAGATCTAAGTCTCTGTATATCCTTCTGTTTCAACATCCATACTTGGCTACCATACAAAAGAGTTGGAAGAGCCAGTGTTTTATACACTTTTAGGGTCGAATGTTTGAACACATTAGACAGTAAAAGGCGTTCTTTGCTGATAAAGTTTTATTCAAACACATTTTTCTTACTCAGAAATCTATTCACGCGGTAAGTATAATTGTAAAGCTACCTGACAAGGTACCTTAAGATCGTAGCTCAAGATATAAACTTATGTGAAAATCCCGAAGGGAACCGATGTAGTTTTGAAACTTATCCAACATGTCGGACCTTGAAGACTTCGATCATGTTTTCGGTATACGCGGAGAAGAGGAATTTGATAGAGTCTACCAAAGAATTCAACTGGAAAAGAACAGGAGAATCGGCATAATATTGCACGTCGCAGACGTGTTTGTATACAGTATTATTTGCGGGATGCAAGCATAAATGCATTCCTCTATAGCAGACGAAAATAACGGTAAGTGGTTTTATCGCTGAGAATTCTGGGTAATTCGTTGCCAATATTACGAAAACGTCAACATTCATGCATGACCGGTTAAGGCGGCCGTTAATTCGATCTCAGCTCACCAGTGATTGGAAGTAATTTGAGTAGAGAGTAATGTATTTGCATACGACCCTTAGTCTTGAATGTTCCTAGACTAACTGTGACTTGAAGATAGAATTTATTAAGCCTAAAATTCTTAAAAATTTAGATATTTTGCATTTACATCCTTTTCTTCTTCATATGAGATATTGCATCCTAGATATGTAAAAATTATTCACCTGCTCCAAAATTTTATTGTGAAGTACAATTTTACTTCTGACAGGAACTACACCTTGAAATGCCATAATTTTCGTTTTCACTGTAGATATCTTCAATCCATATTCTTCTGTAATTTTGTTTAAGTTCATTATTAAGTTCATAGTAAAGTAAAGTAAAGTAAAGTGGTCCCACAACAGGCCTCAGGAGACCCTTGGGGTAGTAGGAGGTTAGGCTCCCATTTTTTCTAGACAATCGGCACTTGATGTCAGCCGGGTTGTCAGCCCTGCGTGACGGCCGCCTTTACCCCCCGAGAACAGGGCGTTTGGTACTCATTTCCGTTAGAGGCTGAGTCGACCCCAGGGCCATAGTGCCGCCAGAGGGTTTGGGTCAGTTAAAAATCCTGACCGCCAACGGGACTTGACCCTCGCCCTCTGGCTTGGTAGCTCAGTGCCCTAACACTACGCTACGGCGTGCCCTTTATTAAGTTCTATCAATCTTATTCCCATAAAAATAATGTTGCCTAAGAACAATGTTGCACCGATGACAGTTATAACTGACAATTAGTTATACGGCCGGTTAAAAGTAGCAGCTTGGTTCCCCAATAGACAAGAGTTATATCTTATGCAAGTTTGTTTACAGTATAACCGAACATGTTCGGAATTAGTACAGCTGGAATTGTCTAAGATTGGTTTGGGTGATAACAATGATAAAATAACACTTCTTCCTTGGCTGCACAAAACATCTGATTAAATTGATGATTTTATTATTAATTAACACTTCTCATTGAAGGAATAAATTATATTTGAAGAGAAAAATTTTCGCCTAGACCGGGACTCGAACCCGGGACCCTTGGCTTTCCGGGCCAAGTGCTCTACCAACTGAGCTACCGAGGCGAGTTGTGATCTAGATGCAAATTTTTCTCTTATATACGTTGTAATTCCCTCAAATATAAATTTATCCTTCAATGAGAAGTGTTAATTAATAATAAAATCGTCAATAGAAGGCCTACTGGCTTTATAAAGTAGTGTTAAATTCCCAATAAATGTCTTCTTAACTATGAAGCCGCCCATTTGCAAAGATAGAAGCTATTGTTTCAAGCATTTGGCACGAGGGGAATTACAACGTATATAAGAGAAAAATTTGCGTCTAGATCGCAACTCGCCTCGGTAGCTCAGTTGGTAGAGCACTTAGTCCAGAAAGCCAAGGGTCCGGGTTCGAGTCCCGGTCTAGGCAAAAATTTTCTCTTCAAATATAATCTGATTAAATATTGATCGGTGACAGTCTATATTTAGAAATCAGATTATAGACCTGTTACCATCCTCCAGCAAATTTCAAGGAATTGGAGCAGTTTATTTTTGAGGAATGGATAGAATCCCCCTGACTACCATCCAGGAATTTGATGTTATCAAGACTGTTGTCAACGCCAACACATTAGGTGAGTGTTCATATTATTATGACCAATATTGTAATATTGTCCACTGCTGTGGTCTTGAGGTAGCGTGCTGCCTTTTTCACGCAGCAGACCCGGGTTCGACCTCTGGTCGGGGTAGTTTTTCTGGGTGAGGTTTTTATCGGGCTTTTTCTCACCTGTAAGACAAATGTTAGGAAAACTTTAAAGCCCAAATGGTTCCCGAAATCATATGGCCATCATTATCATCATCATCCTTATCATTATCATCATCCTTCACCAGTGTGGAAAGCAACTGGAAGCTACCACACCTACAATCCCTAGTAAAGCTGCAAAGCATAGCATGAAAATGCTATGATTGCAGTGAAAAAAGACCTGCCCTCAGGCAGAATTACTATGGATGGATTGTAATATTGCCTTGGTGCAGAGCTATGGGACATGCAATGGTTTGAGTCTTCGTAAGAAATAAATTTTCTCATGGAATTTTGGTATATATGGGACCAATGTCCACCCAGCTTCGTGAGGAATTGCGTAGCTGCATATAAGTAGTTGCTCCAGGTTGAGAAAACCAGTTATAACAGCTAGGAACCCAACATACTGAACAAATGTCATCCCTTCATCCCTGTACTGACTGGATCATAGTCTATCTCTTTAAATCCCATATGTGGATGTGAAGATATTAGTCGGCTGGCAGGCCAAGGGTCTCATAGGTTTTATGCCATGGAGATGTACCGTAATATGCTTAAAAGAGTACTTATTGATACACTGATAACATAAAAAGTAACATTATGCTTTACACAACATGCCTTTGCATTTTATAAGATCAATTTTCTTTAATACAGAACATAAATTCATAGGAAATGATACTATAAGGAAATAAACTAAAACTGAATTGGAAATATACAATGTTAATATTATTCGTTTTTAAACATCTTAATGATGGACAAATTATATTTGAAAAGAAAAATATACACCTAGATTGGGGTTTGAACCCAGGATCTTTGACTCTCTATGTCACTGCTCGAAGGTCCTGGGTTCAAACCCCAGTCTAGGCATATATTTTTCTTTCAAATATAAATTTGTCCATCATTAAGATGTTTAAAAACGAATAATATTAACATTGAAAGAAGCACTACTGGCTTTATAAGTAATGTTAAATTCCCAATAAAAGTCTTCTTAACAAAGAAGCCGCCATTTGCAAAAATGTATAGCAAGGCTCATAGCATTTGGGGTGAGGTGAATTAACTATGTGTAAGAGAAAATATGCGTTTAGATTGGAGGCCTAGGTAGCTCAGATGAAAGAGCAAGTGACATAGAGAGTCAAAGGTCCTGGGTTCAAACCCCAGTCTAGGTGTATATTTTTCTTTTCAAATATAATTTGGAAATATACACCTTATTCATTAAGATAATTTCTTACCTGGACCAGTCTGGGAGATTATCGTCTCTATTCTCAACTAGATTCAGCACAGAATCATGCTGAGAATGGATACAATCATTCTGAAATATGTCCGGTGAAAAAATTCATAATTCATCTTATAAGTCGAGGCACATATTTCTGATTCAGTTTTAGTCCATTTTCCTCGTAAAATCTTACCTCATCTACACGATATTTCTGAAGATTTTGATAATGGGCATTTCTTTAACCAATGTTTCTCTAAATGAATCTTGAGTTTCCACACTACTCTTCCTGGATACATTCCTATGCTGAGTTTGTGAAGGTTGCTGCATCCACACAGTTTTGCCTAAGACCTGCAGATGCATGTGAGCCATTTCTATCTGCTCGTCTGTTTGAAGTTATATTTTTTGAGAAGTTTTGGTTCCTCTCGGGTGCAGAGAGGAGGTGGGAGAGTGGTTGTGTTGTTTGTTGCTGATCTGCTGCACCCGAGCAGGAGAACCAGCACGACTCGGAGACCGGACTGTGTGATGAGTGAAGACTGTCGGCTCATTAGTGGAGATGAAGGATATGGTGATACTTCACCAGCTCCTTGCACTTCGGCTGCAAAGTTCCACATAGGCCAGTCATAACCAATGGACTCATTCCACTGTGCCAAGGAACAGAAGGTAATGGCTGATGTCCAGGAGAGGAAAATGCAACGTGTACATAAACTAGTTGCAGTCAGCTGTTCTGGAGGCAAGCCAAGGCCTGGGGGAACACCCAGTCCAGGAGTATTGAATTTCTTCCTTTAGTAACATCTCCAGCTGCAAAAATAAATCACTTGTTACTCTTTTGCAATTTTTGTTATATATACATGCATATACATATCTCAAAATAAAAGTATAATAAACTTGAAGCTGTATATTCTCCATGAAAAATGAAACTGAAACAAACTCCCTATTATTTGTTGTGTGCACTATGTTATTTCTGGATTTTTCAGGCTCCATACATTTTAAGAAAATAAATAACATTTAAAGGGAAAGACAAAACAATAACAAATGTTGACTTTTGATATATGCTGCATATGTTAAGAATATTGTTAAAAATATAAAATTAATAATTTATATATGATATAGAAAACATGCAGGAAATCTCTTATTGTCCCCTGCAACTGTTTAAAAGTAAAATATAAAATTTAAGATAAAGTAATTATAAACAAGTTTTTGTTTTATCTAGGTAATCTTACATATCTAATGAATAAAGAAATTGAAGTTTGTTGTAGATAAATCATATATACGTAAACAGCAGGGGGCACGCCGTAGCGTAGTGGTAAAGAAGGTTGGGGTCAGTTTAAAAATCCTGACCCCACCGGGACTTGAACGCACAAGCCGGAAGGTAGAGGGTTCAAGTCACGGTGGGGTCAGGATTTTTAAACTGACCCAAACC
>JASPKZ010003751.1:0-30799 GCA_030220185.1 Diploptera punctata | reverse complement strand
ACGTTGTACTCAATCACTTAATAGATTTGATTGACTGAAATTATTTACTGTCCTGTATGTGTACATGTTACCCTGTACTGGTAAATGGTAAGGGAGGATAGATGGATTATTCTCAGTTTTTGGGCTTTGAGTCACCGGTGGGTGACTAATGTACTGTACCCGATGACACAAGAGCTGGACAATATGGTCCAGTTTTCTTGCCTTCTAACGGACTTTAAATAATAAGCAACTAGGAATGGCGGGCACGAGATGTATATGTGTCGGAATTTTTTCAAACCATATTTCAACTTTTATAAATTCAGATTACTTTTTTTCATTATTCATAAATGAATTGTGGCTTCAAATTATCCAAATGTTGGCTTCAAAACGTCCAATTAAAACATGGATTTTTAACATTATTTTAAATAGGAGCTTCAAGCGGATTGTACTTATATTCAAATTATCCAATAATGGGTGGTTGGTTGGGTTGGTATCTAATGTCGAGCACTTGATAATGAAATCATTCACTCCTTTGCACTCCAATATTTAGCAGAAAGGCTGGTCTCTTCTACAAAAGCAGTACAATAAACTAGTTGTAACCGTTTAGTAAGTAGGCACCACATGTGGTGGTTACGTCACCTGAGAGAGAAAGTAGTTATAGGAAGGAATGGAGAAATGAACCCCTAGGCCTCAAATACTCTAATACCATCAGGGTCGAAAAAACAAGATGTCAGTCAAAGGAAGACTGGATAGAAAGTTGAAAGAGGGAATTGGTATGGGAAGAAGAATAATTACCAATTCGGTCCAAAAAAGAAAAGCTCACCAAGCTGACCAGTGCTTATGTGAGTAGCCCTTCCCTTTCGTTCATCATGCATAAGCACGATTACAACAGCTGCAACCACGAGAAGGTGAGGAATTGGACACTAGGTTACAGTCCAGGCCGTTCCTTTAAGAATTATCCAATTACACAAATTATTGAATGTCGAATTAACTGGTGTCCACTGTATTAAACACACTTATAATTTTGAACACTTAATTTCTTTAAATGCTCCCAAAAGCTAATAGAGGATACTGTAGTGGGTAGCATTGGCAGTGTAGACAGGTAGAATTTATTCATAGTTAAATATGGGAAATATACATAGGAAAAGTAAAAAGGAATTTGGACACTCACACAAGGAACACTTAAGAAATATTAAAAATGGTGAAATTGAAAATCACATATTGCAGCACATACTTTGTTGGAGATCATATAATTAAAAATGAGGCCAAACTTCTAAAACATTTGGAAAAATCTTTACATATGACATTAGGAGAAGATGTATATTTTGAAGAACAAATTTAGATCCATAATTGTCGAAATTCCCGATGAACAGGACCTGATCTCGAAGTTCATCAAATCAACACTAGATCAGTAAACTTATAGATGGAGATTCCCGATGAAAAGCTGGTAGTCATAATATCAGTTGAAAATGAGGGATTTAAAATACAATAGGAAGTAACATTAAGAGGTTTAAATCATATTTAAAGAGAAAAATTAACGCTCAGACCGGGACTTGAACCCGGGACCCTTGGTTTTCTAGTCAAAGTGCTCTACCATTTGAGCTACCTGACAATTACCCGATCTAAATGCAATCTTTCTCTATATACGTTGAAAGATTTGCGTTTAGATCGGTACTTGCTCAGGTAGCTCAAATGGTAAGAGCACTTGGACTAGAAAACCAAGGGTCCCGGGTTCAAGTCCCGGTCTGAGCGTATAATTTTTTCTCCTTTAATATGAATTTATCCATCATTGAGATGTATGAAATTAATAATAAAACCATCGATTAAGAGGTTTGTTTAATAATTAAAACATTTTTTCTTAGAGTTGTTTTGGTCGAACATATGTTTTCAGAGCTTCTTAGCCCCAGCATCACGCGATTACAGACTCTGAAACATAATTAAATTCAATCGGAGAACATATTGTTTAAAAAACAACTCACCTCATAGGATTCATGCTTCCATATATCCGCAATTTCAAACATAGTCATGTTTCATCATCAACCCATAACTCCGACTGACGAAATTCTTCGGCCGTCAACTATTCTATTGTCGCCATCTTCATGTGCTGCCATCTATGGTTGAATTATGAACTTCGAAAATCATGTAATTTCGTTAGGGATATCAAATTCATTGATCTATTTTTGTTTTTCTCTGAATGTATATTTTTTCCCAAACTGTCAATACCAAAGGTTTTCTCTACTTGTTTTTAAAAGTTTAGCTTCTCTTCCAGTTTTATGATGTTCTAATAAACTATGTGCAGGCAAAATCACAGATTTTTCAATTTCACAATTTTTAATATTTCTGAAATGTTCTTTGTCCGAATTCCAAATTCTTTTTGTTTTTTTCCTATATAACTTTATTGCAATCTCACAATTTATTTGACAAATTCCAGATTCTTACTGTCTGGTACATTGACTTTTTTATTGGTATACTTAGAAGATTACCCCAGACTAATTTATTTATTGGTGCCAAAGAAATGTTGAATTTGTCAAAAAATTTTTTGAAATTTTCTAATGCATTTCAGGATGGTAAGTAAATTTTCTTGTAATTTTTCTTTTCTTTGCAATTTTGTAGAGTAGTATATTCATTAAGTCTTTTATTGTGTTTGAATTTCTTCAACTTATTTATAATTAATTCTTTATCAAAACCATTTAATCTAGCAGTGTTTAAGATATGTTTAAACTCTTGTTGAAATTTTCTTCTTCGTTAATGGTACATTTGTCAATCTGTAAATTAAGCTATTGAATATTGCATGCTTATGAGCAATGTGATTGAAGCCTGATGATTTTAATGTAATTATCTGTATGAGTTTCCTTTTCTAAATATATCAAATTCAATTTTCAGTGTTTGATCATTCCTAATTATACATAAATCCAAAAATGGAATTTTGTTTCTTTTTCTAATTCAACGGTAAACTTTACTGATTCATCCTGAAGGTTCAGTAATTTAAGAGTATCTTCAATATCTTTAGAATTATTATTGCAAAAATATCATCCACATATTTGAACCAAGTCTTAAACATCCATGGGTATGCTTTAGTGATTTGACACTCCAAGTAACTCATGAACAAATCAGCTAAAAATGGTGAGAGCGGATTGCCCATTGACAAAAACCCGAAACCTGTTGGTAAAATTTTCCATTATAGGTAAAATAAAATTTCTGACACATAGCTTAGTAAGAATTATAATTTCCTCTATTATTTCATTTTTAATATTTAGAGAACTTAACCATTTCCCTCAAAAATTTATAGCATTTTTTTCAACTGGTATAACTTGGAAACAATGAAATTACATCAAATGAAACCAATCTGTCATCATGTCCCTAGACTCATATTTTTCAATTTGTCAACCAATTCAAAGAGTTCTGAATACTTTTAGTGTCAAATTTGGGAAGCTCGTCAAATTTTTGTACCAGCCATTTAGATAATAATAGCATGATGAACCAATGTTTTTGACTATAGGTCTCATCTTGTTAACCAATTTTTATGAATCTTTGGTAGACCGTACATTCTAGGATTCGATGGATTGGACACTTTTAATTAATTTTTTCTTGTTTTGTGAAAGTATGTTTTATTTGTTTCAAAGTATTGTCAAATTATTTTATAGCTTTAGGTAAAGGATCCTTTTTCAATTCCAAATATTCTTTTGATTCTAGTGAGATTGTCCATCCTTGCATATAATTCAATTTGTCAAGAATTACTAATTTTATTTCCTTTGTCCTGCTTTCAAAAGTATTCAATTTTTCTTGTTAATTTTATTCAGAATGGCCAAGTTTTTCTTTGCTTTTAATTTTTTTGATTTAATAAATTCTAATAATAATTCTAAAGATATTGAAGATGCTCTTAAATTACTGAACCGTCAGGATGAATCAGTAAAGTTTACCGTTGAATTAGAAAAGAAAACAAAATTCCATTTTTGGATTTATGTATAATTAGGAATGATCAAACACTGAAAATTGAATTTGATATATTTAGAAAAGGAACTCATACAGATGGGGGCACGCCATAGCGTAGTGGTTAAGGCACTGAGCTACAAGCCGGAGGGTCGAGGGTTCAAGTCCCATTGGGGGTCAGGATTTTAAAACTGACCCAAACCCTCTGGCGGTACTATGGCCCTGGGGTCGACTCAGCCTCTAAAGGAAATGAGTACCAGATGCTTGTTCTGGGATAAAGGCGGCCGTCACGCAGGGCTGACAACCCGGCTGACATAAAGTGCCGATTGTCTAGAAAAAGTGGGAGCCTAACCTCCTATACCCCAAGGACATCCGGGTCTGTTGTGGGATGACTTTACTTTTTTACAAACACTGAAAATTGAATTTGATATCTTTAGAAAAGGAACTCATACGATAATTACATTAAATCATCAGGCTTCAATCACATTGTCATAAGCATGCAATATTCAATAGCTTAATTTACAGATTGACAAATGTACCATTAAACGAAGAAAATTTCAACAAAGAGTTTAAACATATCTTAAACACTGCTAGATTAAATGGTTTTGATAAAGAATTAATTATAAATAAGTTGAAGAAATTCAAACACAAAAAAAGACTTAATGAATATACTACTCTACAAAATTGCAAAGAAAAGAAAAATTACAAGAAAATTACTTACCATCCTGAAATGCATAGAAAATTTCAAAAAATTTTTGACAAATTCAACCTTTCTTTGGCACCAATAAATACATTTAGTCTGGGTAATCTTCTAAGTACCAATAAAAAGTCAATGTACCAGACAGTAAGAAATCTGGAATTTATCAAATAAATTGTGAAGATTGCAATAAAGTTTATATAGGAAAAACAAAAAGGAATTTGGAAATTCGGACAAAAGAACATTTCAGAAATATTAAAAATTGTGAAATTGAAAATCTGCAATTGCTGCACATAGTTTATTAGAACATCATAAAATTGGAAGAGAAGGTAAACTTTTAAAACAAGTAGAGAAACCTTTGGAATTGACAGTTTGGGAAAAAATATACATTCAGAAAAACAAAAATAGATCAATGAATTTTGATATCCCTAACGAAATTACATTGATTTCGAAGTTCATAAATTCAACCATAGATGGCAAGCACTGAAGATGGCGACAATAGAATAGTTGACGGCCGAAGAATTTCGTTAGTCGGAGTTATGGCTGAAGATGAACATGACTATGTTTAAATCGCGATATCATGGAAGCATGAATCCTATGAGGTGAGTTGTTTAAACAATATGTTCTCCGATGAATTTAATGATTATACCTCATAATGTTTACTTCCCAACATTAATTTAATATAATCTGAAACATATGTTCGACAAAAACAACTCTAAAGGTAAGAATGAACAGACAAAATGTTTTAAATGGGAGGAGTGTTCCTCTTGACAAACTTCAGTCCCCATGTTTAAGAAAACATAAACTGTGAGGTAAGATAAGAAATGACTCATTCATTCATAGAATTTAATTGATTTAACTTCACATAAAATTTCAAAATCCTCTTTATTTCATTCACAAATATTCCATTATACAAGCACATATGATTATTCTCTTGAATCTATCAAAAGCATAGATCCTCTTCTATATATCTATCTATAATGGCATGGCCCTTTGTTGAGCCATAGCCTCTCCTTTATAAGGAGTTACTCCACTCCAAGCGCGACAGGCCTAGAAGGCCCTTGGCCTACCAGCCACTGCTGGCCTCACATTCACATGTGTTAATCACAGAGGTAGATGATTATAAGCCAGTAGTTACTAGACCAAGTTAATTTTTTAGTTACTTCATTTGTCCGTAGATGTTATGGATGGCATGTGGTCAACACACCAACTCATGAGACATCTAACAGGCAACTAAGGTATTACTAGGACTTTGATATTGGTAAATTTTGCTTAGAGGCCTCTTTATTCAGGCTTAAGGATCTTTTATGACCCAGAAAATCTTCAGACTTGGGACCCACGGCTTAAAGTCCCTCCCGGAGGACTTGCTCCTTGGACTTTTTTCACCCTAAAAAATCCATCACCCCGGCCGGGTTTGAACCTGCGACCCTTGGAACTAGAGGCAAGGAGCATAACCACTAGTCCACTGCAGCCAACTGATCCTCTTCTAGTTTATCTACCATGTTCAACACTCGCAGAAACTCTATCTTAGTCTGCACTCCTCTGCTTCCAGAGGCTTGGGGACCCAACATGCCAACCACATGTCATCCTGTGATTGCCCATCTCTCTGACACACAATGGTATGTGAGGCTAGCAGCCAGCTGACAGGCCTGTGATACAATCAGAACTCTACCATTTAATACCATATTTACTTGCATAATTGACTCCCTCACGTAATTTCCCCCCAGTTTTTTCATATATATTTTCTTAAAATCCACCTCTTATACAATGTGCATTACCTAGGCCAAAAAATTTCAGTTACAACTTTGGACACTCTTATGAAGATTTCAAGTACAGCACAAAGGAATTAATGGAAAACCCAAGGTCTAATCCATCCCCTTCTACAAAGACCTAACAGTTCCTGCAGTCTCTGTCACCAGCGCATCTGTTATCAGTCTGAATAGAGTTAGGTATCATTGTGCATTGGTAACAGTGTTATTCCTTCACAGGCGTCAGTGTAGTTAATCTCAACTAAGGGAAGAAAGTATAACAGCTACACTGCAAATTTTAACTTGCAAGTGATAAATTTCACCAAGGAAATCGGTGAAACACACCTTCATTGTGATCTACTATACTATTATCTTTTGCATGGTTTGATTGTCTGAAAATAGAGAAACATTAAATACTCGTACATATTATTCTTTCAGTTTCTCAAAATGCCTTTGAGAGTAAAGTTCAGTGACCATGATGGAATTAACATAGATGTCTAATTGATAGTTTGTATATTGTGAAAGCATAATTTATGTTTTTATTGTCATCGCATAATTCCCCCCCCCTCAAATTTTCACTCCTAAATTTTGAGAAAAAGAGGGAAATTACTTTGAGTAAATATGGTATTAATATTAATTTTGAGTTGTTTTTTTTGACTCACCTCTTAAGAAATATGAGGTGAGTCAAAAAAGAACTCAAAATTAATTAAAATAAACCTCATTGTGTTATTTCCTACTACATAACTTAATACGGTATTACTATTATTGATTTACACTTCTCACTGAAGGATAAATTATATTTGAAGAGAAAAATTCTTGGTCTAGGCAAAAATTTTTCTTTACAAATATAATTTATCCTTCAGTGAGAAGTGTTAAATCAATAATAAAAACATCAATAGAAACCCTACTGGTTTATAAAGTAGTGTTAAATTCTCAATTAATGTCTTCTTACTAAAGGCCGCCATATGCAAAGATAGAAGCAACGGTTTCAAAGCATTTGGCGCGAGGGAATTACAACGTATAAAGAGAAAAATTTGCATCTAGATCGCAACTCGCCTCAGTAGCTCAGTTGGTAGAGCATTTGGCCTGGAAAGCCAAAGGTCCTGGGTTCGAGTCTCGGTCTAGGCAAAAAATTTTCTCTTCAAATATACGGTATTACTAGTTTAATTATCTTTTTCTGTTTTATATTTCTAGGTGCACCTCTAGTTCAAGGTCTGAACATACCAGCTATACGAGAGGCATTAAGAGTGGAGGTTAGTATAATTTCATCTTGTTCATAAAAAAACCTTATGGCTCTATAATAATTAATAGAAAATTTTTAGTACTGAGTAACTAGAGATTTCCAGTGCATAAATGGACTGAAGTTTATCATAAGTAATGTCATGAGTGATTTCCAAATCATAGATAAATTTATCTAGAGGATTTGGAACTCAAGAGTGTCATTTGTTAGGACTCAAAATCATTATTTAAATATAGTTATTTTAAAATATTTTTATATTTAATATAAACGGCGATGTTTGCAGAAATGTGTGGTTATATTTCATTTCATACAATAAAGTTGGACATTTTTACATTATGAGGGTTTCTTAATAAAAATCAAATGAATCGTGAATTCTCCTTACCTCATACATCTGTGTTATTTAACACAGAACCTGGTATCAGAATTCATCTTTCCCATGAGTCCTGACAACAGTTGATGATGGGAATGATGATTCCTGATGCCGTGGTTCTGTGTTAAATAACATAGATGTACGAGGTAAGAAGAATTCATGATTCATTTGATTTTTATGTTTCATTTGTTTATCTATTGCAACTTGATCATATTATTTATTGTCATATAGGATCACAATATTGTAAGAATGCACCCTAGTGGAGAAAAAATGAAACACATCAAACTGTATATTATAACCAACATTATAGGTTATTAATATTTTTTTTAATAAACAACTCAGTAAAATCTATCTATCTATCTTTGGGTTTTTACGGCTGTTGCCATCTTCCTGTGCCAAACCTCAAAGTCTACAATCTTGGGCATCTTCAATGCTTAGCCCTCTTGCTTGCATTACTATGTTTATGCTTTCCGTCCATGTTAACTTTGGTCTCCCTCTTGTCTTCTTCTACTCAGTTGCCGTTGACATAGTAGCTTTGGCCATCAGTAAAGTCATAATTTAAAACACAATTATTGAACACACAATTACCAAATGTGTAGTTCGAAGGAATCTGTTCATTATTTGCTATATTCAGTGTATTTGTTGGAGAGTCAGTCACTGCAAAATATTGCTCTGACTTGTTCAGAATATTAAAAAGGAGCTTTCTTTATCACAAAGCAGGTGGTGGTAAAGATACTTCGATAAAGAGTGAGGTGAAACATGAGTGTCATTGATTGTGAAACAAAATTCATTGAAACATGATTGGTCATTGACTCCCATTTGGGGCATGAGTTAAATAGTCACAAACATTTTCTTGATATACCTGCTCATTCTAAGTTTATTCATTAATGAGCTGTGTGTGAGTACGAGCATTTTTTTAAGCTTACATAACTTTTTTAATTATGAAGATTTTTTGTACCTTATAAAACAGTCTTCCTCAACTATATTAACTTTTGTTACAAATGTTGTCACACTATTAAAATTCAAAGCTTTTCAATCCTCGGGAATTCTTAGGATACTGTTTTAAATTATTTGTATATTTTATACAGAGGGCTTTGTACCATAAGAATTCCTGAGGATGAAGCATGTCTTTGAAAAGCTTTGAATTTTAATAGTGTGACAACATTTATAACAGAATTAAGTTATGTAGTAGGAAATAACACTATGAGGTTTAAGAATTAAATTAATGTTTTTATTTATTTCTTAAATTAAACCTCATAGTGTTCTTTCCCTGTGAAAGTTAAATAACTATGAGGTTTATTTTAATATTGTTTATTCTTTCTCACTCACTTCATACTGCTTAATTCCTCCGCATACTCAAGTTTTCGTCACAAATGAAGTGACGAAACTCGAGTATGCGGGGGAATTAAGAAGTATGAGGTGAGTGAAGAAAGATTAAACAATATTTATAACAGAAGTTATTATAGTTGAGAACGACTGTAAAAAAAAAATTTTATAATTGAAATAATTTTAACCTCAACGGGGTGTTCAAACATGACTATTAAAAGTATAGATTACATTAATTTTATGTTGAAGTGGTTTTGAGAGAGCAGCAAGTTTTCTTTTTGCATTTCCGAGGAATGAAGCTATTGACATTAAACTCATGAAAATATTGTTTATTTTTTATCATTTCACTCACCTCATACTTCATAATTTATGAGGTGAGTGAAATGATAAAAAATAAACAATATTAAAGAACCTCATAGTGTTATTTCCTATCTACATAACTTAACTTCATGAAAATATATTTGAAAAAATGTTTACAAATCTTGAACAGTCCTACATGCTAGACACAAAAAATGTGTGTGTACACCTGCATGCGCTTATTTTTGTAAGATATGAACATCATCTTTTATTCCTGCGGTTATGTTTTATAATTTTACAGAATCCACAATCAACAGAGGAAGAACTGGATCAGAAAATGTTAGCCATTTTGGGACAGATATATGACTTCATGAATAAACAGCCGAATCCAGGAATTATGCAGCAACAGGTATACCAATTATGTCAGCAGGTTACTCATATTTCCAAGTACAGCAGACTCCCGATAATCCACGTGCCTATTATCCGGTTTGCAGATTATCTGGGCATGACTCTTTTTACTGTATTTTCTAAAAATAAAGAAAAGTCAGTACTGTATTTTGTATTGTCGTGAAAAAATTATTCATTTTTAAACGCAGTACTGTGAACTGCACTTAGAAACTAGCACAATAGAGTAACCTTCACTAACAACCCCATCCCCTGATGCAACCAACATTCTGAGAATACAATACAATTTCTGTTGTGTGAGTCACTGAGTTTGTTGTTACAGATTGAAACCACAGATATGCTCTGGCAGTGGGTTTTATTGCTGGTTAGTAGTGTGGTCATCAGTGCTTACTAATGTGGTTACTGCTGATTATTTGTGTCATCACTGGTTATGACGGACATTTTGAATAACTGTTGTAACCAGAGTGGTCATGACAGGAAATTGTCCCACTTTTTTTTTCGTATCTACAAGTAAAATAAATTAATGATAATTACGACTACACCTAAATACATTTAATATAACATTTTATGAATATTTGTTGCATTTAAGTAGTGTTAAAGTGGATAAATAAATTTCTGATCAACTTCCATGGCGCCGAATAACTTAATTGGAATATCCATGTTTTTCGATTTTCCGTGTATATCTCGGTCCCAATTAACATGGATAATTGGGAGTTTGCTGTAGAAGATTTAGAAAATATGAAGCATTTAATAAGCTAGGAGCTAAGCTGTACAGTGACCTTGTAGCATAGAGGCAAATCTGCTGCATACACTGATTGTTGTTGTTTCATCTCATTCAAAGCTGGTAACATAGGGTTATTTTGGCTCTCTACGGTCCTCTAAGAACCTTGATCTCCTTCATAACATCTGCCCATTCTTCTCTATTCCTAGCTTCTGTTTCCATCTTTTAACCTTCAGTTGTCTTAAGTCTTCCTCAGCCTTATCTAATCATCTTTAGTTTCTGTCATCCAAACTTTCTCCTTTCCTTCCGGTTTTCATTCTAAAATCTTCCTTGCACATCTTTCTTGCTCCATCTTGCAACACATTTCCTACCCATTCCAGTCTCTTTCTTCTAATATCTCCTAGCAGATCTAAATTCCTATATAATTCTTTCAATTCCTGGTTTGTTTTAATTCTCCATATAATCTTATTCCTATACTGCTCCATAAATCTTCCTTAATATTTTTCTTTCCCATATATTTAACATGTACACTTAGCAACAAAAAAAATTAGCTGCTTCAAAAGGCAGAGCCCTTGCTATGGCCCACTGCGCATGCTCGAAGAGTTAAAGCTATGGTTCACAAGGTAACACATTGCTAAATATTTTAAATACACTATATTTGGTTTTAAAGTCTTAAATAGTTAAAGAACCATTAAGGAGACTGTTTCTATATATTTACGAGTATTCCACAAATGCAATATTACTCAAATTGTGACATTTCAAATAAAGTTCAACTCTCTTTCATAGTTTAAAAGTAAACAAGACAACCAGGATTTAGACAACTAGTATCCGATGTTCAAGTAGCATAGATCGTTAAACCAATTACAAAAAAGATAAAATATATATGAGAGCCAGGGTTCGAATCCTTCGACAATGTTATGTGTGTGTTTTTTTTTTTTTCCCCTACACGTAATCTACATCCACTTTACACTGTATTAAGTAATATTCCTGCCTTCGTAAACTCTGACACTATTAAATTTAGCTACCTATATAAATTTAATTGTGTGTGCAGTACCACGTTTTAATAATAATGCTATAAATTTATGTAAAAAAAGATAATATAACTTCATATATTTATGTGTTTATTTATTTATTACATTGTATTAGTTAGGAAAAAGTTCCACCCTTCAATTAAAATATTTAGTATGTCAAGTCCAGTCTAATAATAGCCTGTAGACGTGGTGGGCAATAATAATAATAATAATAATTATAATAGTATTGATAATAATAATAATGATAATAATAATAATAGTGGTAATAGAAATTGGAGGGTCTCCTCCGACTGCGGAGTTCACCATAGTTTTATAATAAATTGTAGATTGTTTGGAGGACCACAGGGATGATTCTCTGGAAGCTTGTGGTAGAGCAAAAGGTTGTAATGTTCCATAGTCAAAATAAATATCTTTTGATAAACAATGGTTTATTATTAAAAACACGTGATATTAATATTCACTGCACTGATGTTAATTTGCACCTTTTAATTGCACTTTAAATTATTAATTTCTAATTGAGTTCTGAAATACACCAACATGGTGGAAACGTCCGCTCTTAGTATTAGTAATAATAATAGTAACAGTAATAATAATACTTAGTTCACTTTTTGTTTAATAGTAGAAAGACAGAATAAAATAGAAAGCATTTTAAACAATTAAAAAAAATAACCTAATCAGGAATTTAACCTGTGACCTCTTGCATACGAATCAAGACACTAAGCACTGAGTTAAGCATTCACTGGCTTGCTGTGCTTGAAAGAATGCTCTTCAAAGGAAGAAGGGAAACATGTTGTAGCTCTACTGTGCATTAGTTTACTCGTGTGAATCATGCATTAAAACTTAAAATATTTGAGATCAAGAGTTGGCCCATTCTTTTTTTTTGATAATGTCCATGTTTACCTTCCAAACATAACTATTGGTTTCAATATTGTTTTATATTGTTTATTTTAATAATTATTTCACTCACCTCATACTTCATGAAGTATGAGGTGAGTGAAATAATTAAAAATAAACAATATTAAAGAACCTCATAGTGTTATTTTCCTATCTACATAACTTAATTGTTTTATATGTTTTAATTTTTGCTATCCTACTTATTGTTCTTGACTTAAAAACTTGTTTTAATGCATATAAGCATCTATTACCCATTGTAATCCTTGCTCAAACCTCTTCACTTAATTCATTTTTTAGGTAATTAGAGAACCCAGGTATTTAATACTATCAATTTTCTCAAATTTCTGACCATATAGGACTATTCAGGTGTAAATGAATTATACCACACAAATTTAATCCCTCAGCATGGTTTGCCGTATATATATGAGACCGGTTTCCTCCCTTTTGTGCGGTCATTTAAATGTTCCATGCAGTACCCCTGTGCTGTAGTATTTTTAAACTACTCGCGATAATGGAATCCTCAAGGAATGTTCAGAAGAAGAGGATGGCCCAGAATTGCCTGGCGAAACAAAACGAGGAAGAATGCTGAGAAATTTGGATAGAGTTTTGAGTGAAGTTAATGTGCTGGTGAATCTGTTGGCGATATTCTTGGAGATCCTATGCTCTTGTGGGGGCCTGACGGGAATTCTGCTACTCTTCAAATATAGCGTCTATACTAAATAGAATTCAGTTACGTATATATAGAAAGATTTGCGTTTAGATCGGTACTTGCTCAGGTAGCTCAAATGGTAGAGCACTTGGACTAGAAAACCAAGGGTCCCGGGTTCAAGTCCCGGTCTGAGCGTATAATTTTTCTCTTTAAATATGATACTCTCCAAGTAACTTATTTTAGATACATATCAATTGTGATTAATAGAATGTAAACAATGAATGACCATTCTATTCTATTCTATAGTGTTCTGCCCAAGGGCTGGTCTTTCACTGCAATCATAGCATTTTTCATTCTATGCTTTGTAGCTGTACTAGGAAATTATAGGTGTGGCAGCTTCCATTGCTTCCACACCAGTGAATGATAATGATGACGATGATGGCCGGATGATTTTCGGGTACCGTTGGGGCCCTAAAGCTTCCTGACATTTGTCCATACAGGTCAGGTAAACCCCCGAAATAAAACTCACCCAAGAAGCCTCTCTCCCGACTGGAATCGAATCTCGGTCAGCTGCGTGACAAGGCAGCACGCTACCGCTACTCGACGATCACATACCCAGTTCTAGATTCACACCAATTCGTAAGTTTTAAAATAAATTTGACAGTTTTAAGTGGAGGGAATTGTTTGCCCCTCCATAACCATAATGATTCATCAATTACAATATCTTGATTTGGAAGGTAGAGATTGTGAATTTATTATTATTGAAATATTCAATGAAAGGGACAATTTAAAAAAAAAAAAGGACATTGGAAACCACACTTGTTTTGTGTTGTCTTAAAATGTATGGCACCATCGAACATAGAGGGTCATGATTATGCATACATAACATCTCCATACTTTTCTATCCCAAATAATATTTTCCAATTATTCCTGTATAATTTATAATAATATCCTCAACTCGTGTCCAAGTCAGGGTCGGGTCGAGGGTTGAGATGAGAAGAAGCCGCTATATATAGAGGTCTGTGTATAACAAGGGTGTGGCCGACCACGTTTGATGCACCACCACAGAGGCAGATGAACGAAATGAATATGATGAGATGAGTATGGAGAAATGGTGGAATGAAAATGCAGCAGGGGAAGGCGAGAGAAAACCCCTAGAAAAACCTGTCCAAGCTCCGTTTTTTCCGCCACGAAACCAACATGGGAGTGACTGAGACTCGATCTCGGAAACCCAGCAGTGAGGGTCTTGTATAATTTATCTCCCTCAAATCCTGGTTAATATTTTTCTTACACTTTATGGTTATCCCCTCCTACTGGGCACTTTGCTTCTAGTTTTCGTACACGAAGTTCCTATATAATTTCCTATTCGTGCCACATGCCCTACCCATAGCAGCCTATGAGACTTGCAATGTTTTATTACATCTAGATTACATAGATATCACGTTATGTTCATCTTTCTTCCAAGTTACACTGAATTTCCTAATAGATCTCTCATTGAGGCGATGTGCTAACCATATGTATCTTGTTGACATGTTGGCAAATAAGCGTGTCAATAAATAAAACAAATAACAAAATGAAAGTGTTAATAAAATATTAATTATTATATCTGTGGTCTCGAGGTGGAATACTGTCTTGTCATGCAGTGGGCTTTGAGGCCCAAACAGTCCATGGACATCATCTAGCTTTTATCATCATTGTTACCATCAATATCATCCCCCTGGATGGGAAGCTACCACACCCATAATTCCATAATGAAGCCGGCAATCAAAGCATGAAACTTCTAAGATTGCAGTGAAAGACCTGTACTAGAACAGAACACTATAGAATATAGTAACGAAACAAAGATGATATAGAATGGCGTCTTTCATCGGTTAATTTACAAGTTAGTATTTAATTGTAGATGGAGATTTCCTAATACTTTCATCTCAAGATATAAGTTAAATGCATTCATTTTTTTAATTGTTGCTAAAGGTTTACTTATAATTTATAATTCTAAACTTTATCTATTTTATCATTTGGTGGATGGGAATTACAATGTATATAGAGAAAGATTTGCGTTTAGATCGGTACTTGCTCAGGTAGCTCCAGTTGGTAGAGCACTTTGTTCTAGAGAACCAAGGGTCCCGGGTTCAAGTCCCGGTCTGAGCGTATAATTTTTCTCTTCAAATATGATTTTATCTATTTATCCTTCATTCATATTTTTAAATTAAAGAATTTTCATAATTCCACACATCAGATTCACTATGTACAATATTTATAAAAGTTGGAGAATCTAAATCATATTTGATATAAATTCATTTATATAATTACGGAAACTTGTTGAATGGATTATCTTGGTTAATAAACTCCCCGCTGGGGAGCACCTGTGTTGGAAGTGTGCCAGTACATACATTACTATTATTGCTATTATTATTATTATTATTATATTATTATTATTATTATTATTATTATTATTATTATTATTATTATATATTATTAATATTTATTTTTAAGTATCATTACCATTATTATTATTATTATTACTATTATCCCTCTATTATATTTTTTAATTTTTTTTATAATTCTACACGTCAAATTCACCACGTAAATTTGTTTTAGAAGTTGGAAATGTCTGAGACATGTGATTTTTGTCTATAAACACATGATCCACCTCGGTTTTGAAAGAATGGTTAGTTATGAGACCACACAGTGAGACACTTTACAGATATTTCTTTTCGGCAAAATAGGGCATTCACTAGTTCGAATGAAGGGCGTAGCTGAAGAGAAAAAAAAAAAATACAAAGAATATCTCCTTTCACTATGAAGTAGCTAACCTCACTCCACATCCTGTCGTAAATTATGTCATAACATTAAGGGGAGAGTTTTTCTACCACAGCAACAACAAAATAAGTTTTCCAGAATGTTTAACAAACTCCGTATAGGCCTTGAAAATCATAGATGTATCAACGTGTAATGTATGGCAATCTGCATTTGGATATTTAAAAGTCCAAGCGTATCAACACGTCCTTCTGCATCTGGGAAAGGAACGCCATGTTTAAATGTCCACGCTGATGGGTTAACTGCTTACAGAGGAGTATTATACAAGTTATATGAGATAGGGAACTCTTGGTCTATGAGGGAAAATGGGCGAGTTTATAGGAAATCAAAATAATCAATATGTGATACAGATAAACCAATTGGAGAGCAAAGTAGGAGAGAAAATTATACTAGAATAACTTCAGATCTTAGTATTAATTCCGAGATCCTGATTGCTAATAATTCATCAACAACATTTATGAAATATTGGGTTATCAAATCCTTAAAATATCAAACTTAGCAGATGAGTGCATGCCACTGCACTGGTTTATAGTAGAATTTGGTATAATGAGAGCCTTAGCTCAGAGTGAAACACACAGAATCTGTGTAGTTAAAGTGTGGCTTAATGGTTAAAGCGATGGATTTGAAATTCGAACACCGTTACTTTTTTTTTTTTTTTTCTGATTTACTCTAAGTGTATTGTTTTTTAATTTCCCAATAAATTATAAGGTGATAAACCAGACGAAAAAAGTACCTTGGTCGAAAGAGTGACGATCTTTCACTGTAACAATACAACCGTCAAAAATGCGGACATGGGTTCACTACATGTTCTTTATAGAAGCCAAGCCAGATATAATAAGAACAGTTAAGTCTCGTAGACTGGCGATGGGCAGAACACGATTGCACGTATGGGGAATGAAGGACTTGCATGGAAGCTTCTGTAGGAAAGCCAGAGGGAAAACGCCCAGGTTGGTACACCAAGAATAGAGGTGGGAGAATAACATTAACTATGATTTGAGGGAAAGTAGATTATACAGGAAATGATTGGAAAGCATTAGCTCAGGATAGGGATGTATGGAGAGCTTATGTCTGCGCGGCCATGAACCTATGGGTTTGATAGTGCCAAGTGAGTAAGTATGTCATGTATACATACACTGATACCTCTCTTCATGTTATTACTCTTGTGATCACCTGCACTATCATTTATCTAAGTACATAAGTACTGTAACAGTACATTATACATTTTATTTTTTGAAACCTATTGTAATGCTACTCTACGATATGTGCATTATTATTACAATCTTTCAAACAATATTCAAACAATATGTTTTTGTAACTTGTACTGCCGCCAACATTCCAATACCGTATTCTGTAAAGTAGTGAATAAACAGTTTCACACCAAAAGTAATCTACATACTTAAAACTGATTTTTCAGTACATATACATGAAAGGAAGAAAATAATAAAAAAAAGGTATCACACTGTACGCAGTTTCAAACTTAATACATCAATCTTAAATTTGCATCGGTAGTAAGACTGCTATAACACCACTGAGCTAAAGGCATATGCCATATTGCCAGTTACAATCTGTGTATCATATTATTTCCATTTTAATTTGAAATAATAATCAGTTTGAATGCCACCCATTTTACAAATTTGATCATAACTTAGACAATTTTATTCGTAGACCATTAGTTCATTATCTCAAATTGCTTATATAGTAACCCTTCTATATGCAGTTAAATTTGTGTGGTATAATTCATTTACATACACTCTGTATATGAGATTGATATTCTCATTATTTTGTTTTATATCCTCATTTATGTATTTTGTACAATAGTAAAATAAATTTGTTCTTCTGGAACTCTTTTTTTTTTCTTGAGAATTTTCCTCATCATTGAGGGTTTTTTCTCCAACCAATCTTAGTAATTAACATAAATTTTTAAAAAAAATATATATAAATAACTATGGACTTATAGACTGTCCAGTTTGCAACAAACATTCACAAATTTCCCTTAATTAATTGGAACTAAATTAATAAAATACCACACTTTGCCAAACTTAAGTAATAAAATTTTACATCCCCTTTTGTGAAATATTTAATATTTTTTATGTTATGTATAGTGTGAACTATTGGATAGTCTTAATTCACCTCCATAGCTTATGAAAAGTCATCACATCATCATCATCCTGCCAGGTATTAGTCCTAGAAGAACTGTTTACGGCCTGAGAAGCCGGTTTTCGTGCCATCTTTCATAGGACGACCAAGTGACCGTTCCAAATTTGCAACAGTAGTGTCATTATTGCCTTGGGGATCTTGGATCTAGCCATTCCTTGAGACATGTTCCCTTCCAGTTTAGCTGATATCTGGAGATGTAGTCCCGTAGTGGTGACACACTAAGTTCTTGAATGATTCTCACATTTTTCTTAAGAAAAGTAAATCTATAAATGTTTATAAAGTGCTGCAGACAGCATTGTACTATAGAAAGGGCTTTAAAAAGTTTTATGTTTCTTTCATTACTAATTTTTGTAGATATATTATTATAATAATCTTGAGTTAATGAAATTGGCAGCTCCGTGGTGCAAGCGGTTAGATGCTTGCCTCTCACCGCTAGGGTCCTGAGATCGAGTCTCGGTCAACTCCATATGGGTTGTGCTTGACAAACGGAGCTTGGGCAGTTTTTCTCCTCCCCTTCTCCCCATTTTTTCCCTGCCACATTTCATTTCATCCATCATTTCTCTCCATACTCCATCTCATCCATTTTTGTTTCATTTTGTTCATCTGCCCCCATGATGTGTCGTCAGGGTGTGGTCGGCTGGTGCCTTTGTCTTTCACAAGACCTCTATATAGGGGCCTTCACCTCAGCCCAACCCTGAGTTGGACATGAGTTGAGGATATATATATAAAATTGAGGATATATTATATATATATATATATATATATACTATAAAATAATTTTAATATACATAGTGAGAAATTAATCCAACTTGAAATTTTAATTCTAACATTGCTTGCAGTTCCCCTGTTTTGGCTTCCTATGTCACTCCATAAATGAGTGGCTATTTCGCTGCTTTCCTCTAGAATTTCCATTTGTAGCTGTAAGATGCTGAAATGTGTGAAATATAGTGTACATGATCTGAAAATATTTTGGCAGGATATTTCAAATTAATATTGTTTGATTGTATCTAGAAATACACAGCAGCTCAGATGTTAGCACTGCAGCAGTTCCAAGTACAAAGCAAGCAGCAGATGAGAGCGCAGAGGGAAAAACAATGCGAAATGCAACAGGATCTGTCATTCAGAACAGCTGCCCTTTAACACAAACCCTAATGTTTCATTCCAGCAATATCTTAAGGTGAGTTGTCTCAAAGTATATTTATTTTTAACTTTTATAGGAATTAATCACTATGAGGTTTTAATTTATGGTGACATTAAATGTTTCTTTCTTACCTCTCCTCATATAAATTTTCTAAGTAGATCGCGATGTCGAGACCGCAAAGATCTCATCTTCAACACCTTTCTTGGCGCCTGATGTTATGTCGATCGGAGAAGAGTTTTCTTTCTTCCGATCGACATAACATCAGTCGCCAAGAAGGTGCTGAAGATGAGACCTGTTGTGGTCTCGAAATCGCGATCTACTTAGAAAATTTATATGAGGAGAGGTAAGAAACATTTTATGTCACCATATATTTATTTATTTAGCCTGGCAGAGTTACGGCCATGTGGCCTTGTCTTCTACTCACCAGGACAACATATGTTACATCAGAATATAATAATTGCAATTAACTCTAATATACTAAATGATCTGTTCAATAGATAATATCTTAATATAATACATTTGGGAATTTTTTACATTATGAGGTTTTTCTTAATAAGAATCAAATGAATCGTGAATTCTTCTTGCCTCATACATCTATGTTTTTAAACACAGAACTGCAGTATCGGGAAACATATTCCCATCTTCAGCTGTTTTCAAGACTGTAAATTTTTCATTATGCTGGTAATTTTCTACTGCCAACATGGTGTACTTTTGAAGAACTTTGTAATCAAATTAGGTTTGTCTAGAAACTCAAAGTTCATGGTTCTTGTATGGTTTTTTTTGAATGTATATATTTTTCCAAACTGTTAATTCCAAATGTTTAGATAGAATGTTCTCAAAAGTTTTTTTTTTTTTTCAATTCTATGAATCTCTAATGAACTATATGCTGCTATAGCTGATTTTTCAATTCACCATTTTTGTTTTCTCTAAAAGTGTTTCTTTTTTTTGAAGTGTCTAAATTCCCTTTTTTTTTTTTTGTTTTTTTTTTCACTATATATACTTTAATTGCCATCTTTGCATTAATTTTATACACATTCCGGATTTTTTATTGTCTGGAGTGTTAACTTTTTTATTAGTTAACAGAAGATTACCCAGGGTGAATTTGTTTAATCGGAGCCAATGTTATAATTAAATTTTTTTGAAAATCTTTTGAAATTTTGTTATGAACTTCTGGATGATAAGTAAATTTCTTCAACTTTTCATCTTTCCTTGGAAGTATGTTTGCAGAGTGGTTGTAATTCATGTAACCTTTTTTGCTGTTTAATATCTTCATACAATATTAACCCCTCTTTTACACTTTTCAAGGTACCAAGGGGGAAAATGTGGTAAAATAGGGGAAAGTGTAAATTTCAATGGAAATGAAGATGAGCTCAAAAATGTTGACTCCCATACTCTGCAGGCATTCCACAACGTGAAAAAAATAGATAGGGATATATACTATTTGCTAAATTAATGTAATGTGTTTTTTTGAACAATTGTAAATGTCTTCTTAACTAAGAAGCCGCTCCATTTGCAAAGATAGAAGCTATAGATTTCAAGCATTTTGCCGCGAGGGAATTACAACGTACATAGAGAAAAAATTTGTGTCTAGATCGTAACTCCGCCTCGGTAGCCTCAGTTGGTAGAGCAACTTGGCCCGGAAAAGCCAAGGTCCCGGGTTCGAGTCCCGGTCCTAAGGCGAAATTTTTCTCTTCAAATATAATTGTAAATTTACCTTTTTCTCTTTTCATATAGTAACCCAGCATGAACTGTTGCCAATTATCCAGTCATTTGTAAAGTTGATGATATTATTATCAATTCAACACCTCTCACCAAAGGACAAATTATATTTGAAGAGAACAATTTTTCACCAAACCAAGACTCAAAACCCGGGACCCTTGGCTTTCCGGGCCAAGTGCTCCACCGACTGAGCTACCGAGGAGAGTTGCGATCCAGATGCAAATCCCTCTCTTATATACACAACTGCAATTCCCTCGTGCCAAATGCTCGAAACCTTAGCCTCTATCTTTGCAAATGGCAGCTCCTTAGTTAAGAAGACATTCATTGGGAATCCAACCACTACTTTATAAAGCCAGTAGGGCTTCTATTGACGATCTTATTATCAATTCAACACCTCTCACCGAAGGACAAATTATATTTGAAGAGAACAATTTTCGCCTAGACCGAGACTCGAAACCGGGACCCTTGGCTTTCTGGGCCAAGTGCACTTGAGCACAACCATTCTAAACATTTTTCTTCTTCTGACTTCAATTGTCACCAAAACAACACAGCAGAGACCTCCGACTTAGACTTGTCAGAGACTTTATGGAACAGGCTGGTAGAACATCCTGTTGACGACTCCCTGGTAGACCTAGTATATTGATTACAGACATTTCACGACTTGAAGTTAACTTTACTCACATTGAACCGGTAGCTTTACAAAGACTAATTTGGTTGTGTGTGTTCGCACACGGGAATCAGAAAGTGAAAGTGTAAAAATTGTGATGTCGGTTTGTGTATTGGTGATTGTTTTTGAGATTATCACACAAAAACAACCTTCAATAAAGAGATGTTATCTTCACATCACGTTGCCAAGCATCTGATAACCATGAAAAAAGGTATGTAACAAAAGTAGTACTATCCAGTATAATTTCAAGCAACCAAACAGCTCCGCCTGCTCAGAACCCATACGCTGGGTCTGCGGGCAGACTGGACGTACAATTTAAAACCCAGCATATGGGCTCTTGGGCGTTTAAAGGTTAATATAACTATGAATAAAATCTAGCAACATGAAATGCAAATGTAATGAGAACAGGTTAACCACTAATTTAACATATTATCTGTACATATGAAAAATGCATAAGATAGAACTTGACAATAATAATAGGGAATTTGGAAGCACCAGTTAATATTAAATTGGCTCAAGAAGAAAGATAAACTCAGATTTTAACCCGTAGACTAAGGACTTTCATCCTTTAAACGTGTTCACCTTTAGAGCTTAAGTTTGTTATAATTTTAATTGAACATTCCTGAGAGAATTGAAAACTCTACTTACTTAATCGCCGCCCTGTAGGGTGCTGTTGAGAGTCGCCGGACGCAGCACGGACCTCACTGTCCGATTGCCGCCGACGAGCTGATCCTGCTCTTTGAATCGTGCAGTTTATATATGATTTTTCTAAGTTTTTTTCAAAAATATTTCCCCCCAGATTAGAGTTTATCTCATCTGTGTTTCGCAATAACCGGAGATGTCCCTAGAACCCTTCATTAACATTGGTATGTTTCATACAGTTGATCGTTATCTCTGAATAACTTGCCTTTCAAGGTTTGTTTTTTAAAACCTCCCTGTCTCGCAAAACAAGCCAAACCATTTCCTCCCTGTTCCTTATAATTTAATGTCGCTTCCCCCGCCTACTTTTATCATTAAATTTAGTTTTATTATATTAATTAAATCTGTTTTTTTTTAATCATTTCTCCTGTCAGGCAATACTCAATTTAATTTTCCGCTAATTATCATGATGTCCTGACGGTTTTTAGTCTTGTTATAACATTAAGCAAATAATAAAAGCCAATCAGCGTCATTAGACCTATTTGAAGAGAAAAATTATACGCTCAGACTGGGGTTTGAATCCAGGACCATTTGCACACAAATTAGCAAATGCTATCCCAAGTGAGCTATCTAAGCAACTCCAATCTAAATGCAAATCTTTCTCTTATATGCACTGTTAATTCCTGTGCACCAAATGCTATGAAGCCTTTTACTTATATCTTGCAAATGGTAGCTTCTTTATTAAAAGGACATTTAATTGGGAATTTTACATATTAAGTAGGTCATTATACCTACTTAATTATGAAGAAGTAATAATTAATCTTACATGATTCAATATTCAAGATCCTTGATACTGTTTGGGAAAGTTTGGCAACATCACCTATTCAGAAAGGTTCTTGGCTGCTGTTTGATGTGATGGGAGGGAAGTGTGTGGAATTGAGTGGATACAGGTGTTATAGTTTTTGCCAAAACTTAGAACCTCAGTTCCTGGAAGTACCTTGAAATCACCTCTTCTTTTCTCCATTCAAAAATTCCTGCGAATAAAAGGCAACCCTTCTTGTAATCCTTTAAGTACCAGTGGACAAAAGAGACACACTTCTAGAAACAGCACAATGTCATTGTTAACTTGGGAGGGTTATTCCTGTCATTGATAACTGCCATGAGCCAGTTGTGTGAGGTCCTCATGTTTTGAAATACACTATGACTTTTCTAAGAATGATTGCAGTTCTCAAGGGGCACAGATCTGTTGATCCAACAATAGTAGGCAGAGACCATATTGCATATAGAATTTTTGTATGTGTATGTATTTATACTATTCTTTAGTTCTTTCTTTCTCTCTTTCTTTCTTTCTTTTTTTTTTTCCTTTTTTTTCTGTAGATACAATTATCAATTTTTGACATTACTAATATTGTGAAATGATAAAATGGTTCGTTATGTAATTTAAGACCATCGTTTGTATTTACAACAACAAAAAAATTCGGTAAGGTAAAATATTCAATTATATGAATGAATAAGTTATTTTTTATTTTATCCCATAGTTTATGTTTTCTTAAACACAGGAACTGCAATTTTCAAAATGACATCCCTCCCATTTTCAACCGATATTATGACGACTACCTGATTTTCATTAGAATCACCATCTATAACGTTGCCATTTGGTGTTGATTCGATGTCCTTTTCATTGGGAATTTCGAAATTCATGGATCTAAATTTGTTCTTCTGATATATATATATATATTCTCCCAAACTGTCAATTCTAAAGGTTTTTCTAAATGTTTTAGAAGTTTGGCCTCTTTCAATTTTATGACTCTTCAACAAACTATGCGCTGCAATAGCTGATTTTCCAATTTCACCATTTTTAATATTTCAAAAGTTTTCCTTTGTGGGAGTGTCCAAATTCCTTTTTGTTTTTTCCTATGTATACTTTATTGCAGTCTTTATAACTAATTTGATAGATTCTAAAATTTTAACTGTCTGGGGTGTGCAATTTCTTATTAGTTACCAAGGCTAAATTTATTTATCAGTGCCAATGTAATATTGGCTTTCTTGAAAATTTTTTGAAACTTGTTATGTATTTCAGGATGATCAGTAATTTTCTTGAATTGTTTTCCTTTTTTGAATCAGATTGCAGGGAGGTGAATTCTTTTAAATCTTTTTTTGTCATTCAATTTCTTTAATTTATTTATAATTATTAACTTTCCATTCATTCATTCTGAGGATTTTCCTCATCATTGAGGATTTTCTCCAACCAATCTTAGTAATTAACATGAATTTAAAAAAAAAGAAATATATATATATATATATATATTATATATATTATATATTTGAAGAGAAAAATTTTCGCCTAGACCGGGACTCGAACCCGGGACCCTTGGCTTTCCGGGCCAAGTGCTCTACCAAACTGAGCTAACGAGGCGAGTTTACGATCTGAGACGCAAATTTTTCTCTTATATACGTTGTATATATATATATATAAATAAATGACTACGGACTTATAGACTATCAGTTTGCAACAAACGTTCACCAAATTTCCCTTGATTGAAGTTCTTCATCATTAATATTTAATTTTAAAAACATGTAGAAGATTCCCTAAAAACTATTAAATTTACAGAGTACAAACATTAAATTCACCAAGAAATAGAAGACAATAAACAAATACCTTTTTTGGATCTTAATTGGTCAGAAACGAAGAAAAAAGAAAAATTGAATTCAGGATTCATAGAAAAGAAACTCATACGGAAAATTTTATAAAATCAACAGGGTTCAATCCAATTGGACATAAATTAGCAGCATTTAATAGTTTAACTCAATAGATTGGTAAACTTACCCTTAAACGAAGAAGATTTCAAACATGAGAAAAAACACATAATCAAAGTAGCAAGAGAAAATGGGTTTGATGAAAAAATGGTACAAAAAGGATAGAAAAGTATAAAAAACAAAAATGATAAACAGAAGTAATCTTGAAAAAGAAGAACCACCTATGAAAAATATAGGAAATTCACATATCACCCCTGGGTACATAATAATTTCAAAATATATTTGAGAAGTTTAATATTAAATTAGGCACCAAAAAATAACTACAGTTTAAATAAACCTAATAAAAACCAACAAAATGAAAAAACTGGATAAAAATAAAAGTCAGGAATATATCAAATTGAATGCATGGGTTGTGAAAAGATATATATAGGGAAAACAAAAAGAAACCTAAAAATTAGAACCAAAGAACCACATAGAAATATTAAAAATGGAGAAATTGAAAAATCTGCAGTTGCTGCTCATGTTTGGTCTGAAAAACATAATATTAATTCAGACACTAAATTATTAAAACAGTTAAAAATACAAACGAGCTGACTATTTGGGAAAAATTTATATTCAAAGAACAGAAACAGAGTTATGAATTTTGATATTCCGATGGAGGGTGACCTTGTTTGGAGGGTTTTTGGCCAACCACAGGATGGAAGCTGACATCGACATCCAGGTGGTGCAACATAATGCAACATAAATAAACCAGTCTGGGAAAGCTGAAGATAAAACAGAGAATTGTTTTGAAACATGTCCAAGAACAAATCAACATTAATATTGAGGTAAGATGTCCAGACCAAAAATAATATAATTCTTCATCATTGTCTGTCCTCTGTGTCTTCAATCTGTTACAACCAAATTTCCTCATTGAATTTTTGAATGTTGTTTCTTTCAGGTTGTATACCTTTCCAAAACCATTTAAATTAGCTATGTTCAAAATGTGATTGTATTCTTTCTAAAAATCTTCATTTAGTGGAACATTTAATAATCTATCTATGAAACTGTTGAAAATTGCATGTTATGTGCAATATGATTGAAACCTGAAGACTTTATATATTTTGTTTATTTTTTATTATTTCACTCACCTCATACTTCATAATTCATAGCAGACCCTGGGTTTCTTCACGTAATTTGTGACATTGTCAATGCTGCGTCACGTTCACAACTGACGTCCAACGGCCTTCTATCCTGCAGACTGACCTCCACGCCATCTGGTGGCCGACCGAAGAATTTCCAAATCAGTCCTCTTTCTTTATAACCGGGTATTTCAAAATTCATAGTTGTATTTTCATTCTTGCATATGTAAATTTTTTCCCAAATTGTGAGTTTCCTTCGGTTTTTCCAATTGTTTAAGTAATTTTGTTTTGGTTTCTATTCTATGTTTTTCTGACCAGGCATGTGCAGCTATTGCAGATTTTTCGGTTTCTCCATTTTTAACATTTCTGAGGTGTTCTTTTAATCTTGTATTTAGATTCCTTTTTGTTTTTCCTATGTATATCTTTTCACAATCTTTACAATTAATTTGATAAATTCCCGATTTTTTGCAGTCTTCAATTTTTTCATTTTTGTTGGTTTTTATTAATTACCTAAGCTGTAATCATTTTTCGGTGCTAATTTAATGTTGAATTTGTTGAAAATTTTTTGAAACTTGTCAAATACGAAAGGATGGTATGTGAACTTCTTGAATTTTTTGCCTATATTTTTATCTGTCTGAAGAGTACTTTCATTGATGACTTTTTGTTCTTTGAATTTATTTATTTTCTTGTGTATCATTTTCTTGTGAAAACCATTATCCTTAGCAATTTGTATGATGTGTTCTTTCTCTTTATTGTAATTTTCTTTGCTCATGGGGACATTCACAAGTCTGTGTGTTAAACTATTAAATACTGCCTGTTTGTGTGAAAAATGGTTAAATCCAGTAGCTTTTATATAATTGTCGATGTGAGTTTCTTTTCTGTAGATTCCAAATTCTATTTTCTTTTTTTCTTCATTCCTAATCAATTTAAGGTCTAAAAATGGTATTTCATGATTATTTTCTATTTCCCATTGTAAATTTGATTGTTTTATTTGAATATTTAACAGTTTAATGGCATCTTCTAATTGTTTCTCTTTTACTATTGCTATGATATCAATCTACGTATCTTTCTCCAAAATTTAAACATCAAAGGATGTGCTTTAGTTACATGACATTCAAAATTCCCCATAAACATGTCTGCTAAGAATGGTGATAATGGATTTCCCATTGCGAGTCCTGATTTTTGTCTAAAGTATTTTCCTCTAAAGGTGAAGAAACATTTGATTTAAGCATAATTTTGTTAGTTTTATGTATTCTTTAACGCTATCATCATCTAATTTGGTTTTCTTTTCAACCATTTTTCTAAAATTTTCAAAGTTGTGTCAGTCGGTATGTTTGTGAATAATGAAGTAACATCAAATGAGACCAATCTTTCTGAAGGTTCTATTTCTACATTTTCTAATTTTCTCAAACTAATTGGTAAGAATTTTCTACTGCTAAATTTTCAAATTTTTCCATACCTTTAAATTTATTGTTAAGCCATTTGGATATGTTATATGATCGGTGAATTGATATTGTTGATGATAGGTCTCATTTTCTCTCCGTCTTTGTGGATTTTTAGGAAGACCATGAATGTTGGGGTTTCTGGGATTTGGTATTTTTAATTTAAACTTTTCCTTTGGTGTCATAATTTTTTTAATTGATTTTAGGTTGGTTTCAACTTCTTTAATTGTTTTTGCGAGAGGATTTGTTTTTAATTTCTTCATATTCTTCCCCCTTTAATAAATTCTCCATCCTATCATTATAAATCGTCTTTTATCCAAAATTACCAAATTATTCCCTTTGTCTGACTTTGAAAAAACACACATTTTTATTATTAATGTTTCTTATTTTCTTCATATTTGTTTTGCATATGTTTTTTATTTTTGTGTTTTTTTAATTTTTTCAATAACTTCCCCACATTCTTTTCTGATTATTGTTTGTTCTTCAAAATTCATGTCATCTATAGCAATTTCAATATCAGCTATGGTAATCTTCTAAATTGTTAGAGTAACTAATGCATGTTTTCAATCCCTTGTCCAAAATGGATATTTCTTCTTTTGTAAAGTTTTCAGATGATAGGTTAATTACATTATTCTCAATTTCTTTATCCCTTCCTAATGTAGTGGTTATACTTTTTGTACTTATATTTTTCTTCAATTTTTTTAAATCAGGTTTTAAATTAATTATCTTTTTCTTTTGTACAATCAAATTTTTTCTTTCATTTTTGAGGTTCAATTGGTTGTAGAAGTTTTTTTTCTTCTAGGTTATCCCAAATTATATAATTGTTATATGAGTATCCTTCCTGTATATATTGAATTCAATTCTTTGTTGTTGTTCATCCTCATTTGTAGAGGTCCAAAAGAGGATTTGGTTTATTCTTTTCTAATTCCATAGTACATTTTACAGATACATCTTGAAGATTGAGTAATTTCAATGCATCTTCAATGTAAAATAAAATGAATTGTGAATTCTGTCTTACCCTCATACTTCTGTTTTTTTAACACAGCACCACAGTATCGGAGAACAATCTTTCCCCATCGTCAGCCTGTTTTCATGACTATCAATTTTTGCTTTTGCCGGAATTATCCAAAACTGCCATCTGGTGTACTTTTGAAAGAGTAATTTTCCTAACTACCATCTGGTGTATTTTTGAAGAAATTTGTATCAGCTTGGTTCTTTTGATTACCAGTTCTTCAAAAATACACCAAATGGCAGTTTTAGAACATTATTCTTTCAAAAGTACCCAGATGGCAGTTTGGATATTTATCGGCAAAAGAAAAAAAAATTGACAGTCTGAAAACGATGACGATGGGGAAGATTGTTCTCCGATACTGCGGTGCTGTGTTTAAAAGAACATAGAAGTATGAAGTTAAGAAGAATTCAATATTTATTTTATTACTAATTAATAAAACCTCATAATGTTAAAATTCCCAAATTTATTACATCTTCAATATATTTAGAAGTTAATCACAGAGAAAATATCATCTCACATATATATACAACAACACCAAACATTTAACCATCCAGGGTTAAACATTGGTGATATGACCTCTAAATAACCATAAATAAATTTGCCAAAAATGGGAAAGTGTGTTTCCCCATAGCCAGACCAATTTCCCATATGTAAAACTATGAATAATCAAGTATAGTATGTCAAGAATGGAATTGCAAGATTTGATGTTATTTTACAAATTTGTTACAGATGTGGGGAATACAATCCAGTTGGAAATTAAACGCAAACAACATAATACAGGAATACTAACTTTGATAAGTCGGGTGTATTAAAGCTACAATCCAACCTCGTACCGATCCAATCCTAATACACCAGGATCCTCAAGAATTATGGTAAGTGCATATTATATTTTTAAAAAAATTAGAAGTGACAGTAAAATCAAATTCATAAAGGCTTATAAAATGAAAAAAAAAAAAAACTCTAACAATCATTAAAGGAATCCAGTTTTACAAATATGGGCTGAGGAGTAAATACTGATTCATTTAATGTCTAAACCCCTATTACTATTACTTCTTGTATCATGACCTTTTTGTTTATTAGCAATAATTCCTTATCAACTCCTTAATAATTTTAATACTCCCTTTAGGACAATTTTTTTCTGAGGATAAAATACTGTATAAAATTTGGTTCATATACAACATGTTGTAATAAAAGAAATGTTATCTGGTTGTACTAATACTCATTTCCGGCCACTCCCATGATAAAGTTGGGGCTGGCATTGCCTTGTGGTCTCCCCTCTACATTCAACAAAAAGATTCATTCTCCCACAGCAGTTCGTGTAAACTGCAAAATTGTTTTTAGATGAGAACGAGTGGAAATATGGGAACAAATTAATGAGTTGAGAAAATGCTTTAAACGTTCACCTCATAAGTTGCATGTCTTCAAATTACCGGCTTCAAAAGTAAATATTACTTCCATCTTCAGTCAACTCCAAGTTGGAGTTTATGTTTATTTTATATTGGGTAAGATTACATAATATTAAATGAATCGTGATGTTTTTCCTACCTCATACATCCTTTTTTCTTTAATGCACGCACTGGGCAGTATCATTTAAAATTATTTTAATTGAACCTCATAATGTTAAAAATCCCAATTTAAATATAAGATAAACATACTCAATATAAAATAATTCCAAGTTGGGAGTTTACTGAAGATACGTAATACTACGCTTGGAAACCGGTATCCTATCCTTGGAGTTTGCTGAAGATGGAAGTCAAGCTATACTTTTGCAGCTGGTTATCGTGAAGACATGTGATTGTGGGTTTGACTGAAGATGGAGTAATACTATATTTTTAAATCGGTATCATAAGACACCACAACTTTATGAGTTGAGATTTAAGCATTTTCTCCACTCTTCATTCATTTAAATACCTTATAGTGTTTCCCCCACTGTAATTTTGATTAAATTCAGGACAATTTTTTAAACATTTTGATAGTGGTACTGATGTAATGTTATGAAAGTAACTGTCATAAATGTATCTGTTTTCACATGAAAGGATT
>JASPKZ010003750.1:0-13870 GCA_030220185.1 Diploptera punctata | reverse complement strand
ATGAATGAGTCTTTTTTATGTTTATATATTTTTATCTTATTTCCTTGTGATTAAACATCACCACTACAACTAATTGTCTGCATAAATATAGACTGAGCACTTCAGCTCATTGTTATATATACATCTTGCGAGTCTCATAACACTCAAGATCCATAAGTAATTTTTTATAAAACTTTTCAATAAAATCATGCTTCCAGTGTTTCCTAACGCTTTGGAAGTCCAATTTTCTTCTAGAGCTACTATCGTCTGTAGCACCATGTTTGTGAGAAAGGGGAATTGGATCGTTAATTAAAGCGGAGTGTTTGAAAGGAGGATCGGAAGAATTGCCTCCAAAGTGAATGTTTCTCCCTCCAGCGCCATATTCTTGTTCACATTCAGTAGGTACATACCACTTTGCACTCGCAAAATCCGCGCTTCCCTGCTTCACTAGAGTTTCAATATCGAAAAATCAATTTTACATTGCCGTTAGCGTCAAACAATCGTTACCATGTCGCGATAGGCCTTTGATATCGGCTATAAGGTATGTGAATCTCATCTCGCTATCTTCTTTGTTTGTTAAAATGCAAGAATGGAAGTCTTGTATTAAAAACACTTGGCCGAGAATATAAAGGAAACTACCTGAAATAATTACAGTTCTCATTATTTAGGACTAATACACTTTATCACAGTGGCATTTCTCTGTGGTCGAATAACAAGAACAATGTGACCGAATGTCAAAAGTTGTTCGTGTGGAAATAAGGAATTCACTTCAGTGACACTACTCTTGCAGCACGTAGGTACACTACCCCTACAAAATACTAGCAATGAGTTTCCACTGTGTCACTGAAGCGCACTACTCAGGTCCCATTTGTCAGCGAATGTAGTTCCGGGTCTTTCGTTATTCCATCGATTGTTGATATCGACACTTTTTTTTCTTTTTCGGTGGTGGTTTTGTATATACCAATGGTACTATCTTGTATTTAATATCACCATTTTCACCGAGGATAGCTGCTGGATTTTCGAATATTGCTTCATGTTCTGGACCTCTTTGTTCCTCATGCGTGTAGTAATGAGCCGCATGATGCCTGGAATACGCAATGCCTGCGAGAAGAGCTGCTCCCGTCAATAGCAACAGGAGAACTGCTGCACCTGCTGCTTAATAGTCCAAGTTTAGAATTATCTGCTAGGAAGTTTGTAGAAACAATTCCACCGCCACCGTCCATGTACCCCAGACCTCCGTCATTGCTTGTTGCACCAAGCCAAAGACGACCTCGTCAATGACCCAATTTGTCGTCCTTGTAAAGAAAAACGGCGACCACACAGTGAGATCTTTTAATGTTGTGCCGATGTGTGTCTTATTCATGTAATCCAAAATGAACATAAGGTGGCAAAGGTCACATGTCCAGGGGTTAGTGTGTAAGTGCACTACTTTCACCGTTTCTAGCCTCAGAAGCAACCTTTCATCCAGTCCACGGAATCGATTTCTCGAAAGGTCAAGTTCTACTAACTTTGAAAGAGGTGACAGGACTTGAGCTGGAAAATGTAGAAGATGGTTTCCTGACACATTGAGAAATCGTAGCTGCTCCAGGTACACGAATATCCCTATATGCATTTCATTAATACCCATGTCAGCCAGTGACAGTTCACGCAGTTTCGGAACCATTTGAAGAATGTATTTTACTTCTGTAAGAGGGATCTGATTACCACTTATTTTAAGATTACGAAGTGTATCTGCTAATGGGACGAATGACTGAGTCTCTAGTTTGTCCAATTTATTGTAGCTGAGATCTAGTTCTTGTAGAGTGGTAAGATTTGCAAATGCTGCTGATGTAACTTTTGCCAAGGCGATTACGAGCCAGTGAAAGCACTTGCAGATCAGTCTGTCCACCCGTTGGACCATTGTTTCCAAACGTCCTTTCCAAAACTACAGGTAGTTGGTTACCGTCTAACATAAGCACTTGCAAATTTTTTAGATCCCTGAATTCGTCTGATGCGATATATTTAAATTCATTGTCACCAAGATCTAGCTCAAGCAGGTCTTGCATTAATCGATAAATAAGCGTATTGATGTTGGAGAGACCACAATTTCGACACTTGAATACTCTCAGCTCCTGCAAAATAAAAACAAAAAGTGATTTAATATTTTTTCTCTTATTTATTGTTACATAAGAACCCTAGATCAATATCAAAGTGAAAATTCAGTCATTTTATAGTTAAAATATATTTTTACATTTTTTTTCTGATCGTTACGTACAAAGAGGCCCAACGTTTTTATTTACTTGCAAAATCTTAATAATTTTCAATCATTAACATGATTTTTAATCGATGATCTCGAGATCTCCATGCAATATTTATGCATTTCCTTTCTCTGTGATTTATCACTACTCTCTTATTAAAATAAATTTTATTGAATATTCCAGTACATTAAAACAGTTTATCTTCTCACTTTATGGGTACGTGTTAAGGTACGTACACACTTGCCGCACCGCGCGCCTCGCACCATGTTCGTTAAGATTTGTACGGGGTTTCAAGGTGCGCGCGCGCGGCGCTATACGATCCACTCATTGTCGGTTTTTTCCACGAACAGTTTTGATGGTTCGCTGTTTAGATTTGGACAGGAGCGTGAAAGGTTCGTTTTTTTTTTCCGCGCGCACCTGTAAGTTTTACTTTATGAGTTATTATGAAGTTTGTCAGAAGGAGACATGTTAACCCTTAAATTCGCAATGTGTCCTGTAGGATACATCAATTAATTTTATTTTATTTAATACTTTTAATAAAACAGAAGAACAACGAACGAGTATAAATTACTTAAATGAAATGAGTGCTTTGCCAATTTTAATTTAATTTGCCATAAGGATCACTTAAAAAAAATATATATATATATATTGAAAGGAGATGCTTGGGAGGCATAGAAGAAGATCAGATGGATACATATCCGGATATATGCAAGAAGAAGGTGTGATTTCTTTACTTTCTTCTCCTGTCGGCGTGAGAAAGTAAACTAAAAAGTAGCCAAGGTACAGGAAAATGTAAGTTGTAAATATATAATATTTTTTTCAAAGTTTTATTACTATAATTCGTAAATACAAATAGACGCGGCGGTATGCATCAACCGACTAAGCGCTATTAAAAAGTTTTTTATGCTATCTATTGCACTGGCTCATGAAGCATACACTTTTAGCGCCAAATCTTTAAAAATAGCCTTAATTGTAAATAAAAATGCAAACGCCATGAGTCCTATCAGATATTCTGTTTTTTGCAACAAACGCGATAGAGACATGGTTAGTTACACCTGCGCTGCAAAATGTCTACTGAAGGTTTGTGGGTTTCCTATGGATCGTAGGAGGTTCGTTGAAATTAATAACTTCGACGAACACAAGACGCACGGCGCATAAGTGTATACGCACCTTTACAGGTCACAGGCCATCCGGACCATACAGTGACACGACCTATGTGGGAAGGGATTTTAACTTCTAATCACACACATATATTTTTGACCACACAAGGACATGGAGAGTGATTAGCTCAGTGTCAGTCCTCCGAGACTAAGCAATATTAAGACGAAACACAACGTTCACGCATTCATACTAAAACTTGGTGAATATGTTAACGATGATTTTGATAATGTTCCGAGACCGTTTGGGCCTTAAAGTTTCCTGACATATACCTCACAGGCGAGGAAAAAATCCGAAAAAAATAATCACCCAGTAAAACTTATGCAGGCCGAGTATCGAACACGTACCCGCTGCTTACGAGACAGTGACGCTATGCCGAGACCACAGGGATGGACAAAATATATTTAATATACCTAACAAAATATAAAAATGTAATATTGACACAAATGTTATATTGTATCAGAGGAGCCCTTACATTGAGGTGACCGGCCATTCGGGGAAACCGTCCCATGATCGTTGTGTGGTCAAAAAAGCATCCATAGTTTAAAAAATCTCTCTCCGACATGTGATGCCGCTGTAAGGACCGGTGAGGTCAGGCACGTAAATGCAATAAATAAGGCGAGAGGTTAAACTGAGATAATGGAATGGAATGTTAAAACACAAATATTAATTATATTTTTATCTGCAGATGAATATTATAGAACTGTTAATGGCACAATAACACCACAAGGTCTGGGGAACGGTTAGGTCGAGGAGAATGGCATTGAAATAACCAAACTAATTTAGTTATTATTCTAAAATATTTTTGCGACTAAAATAAAGACATTCCCGAGATCTGATATTAAATATAAATATGTTTAGTATTGATGATTTTACCTAGTATATATTGTCTCTTTCTTTAATCTTAGCTTAACCCGTCCCTTTATACGATCGTTTACTGTCCGCACGCCATTCGGGTCTTACAGGGACCAGGAAGAGATTTTTCTCTAGAAAACACATACAACTTTTCGACCACATAAGGACACGCAGGGCATCTCTGAATGACTGATCACCACAATATTAGAGCCACCTCTGAGACAGTAAGACTATTTAAGACAACACACACCAGTTAATCATACATTCGTATTAAGTAAGTCGAATATATCAAGGATGATTTTGATTGTCAAATGGTGTTTGGGATGTATTTGGCTTAACGTTTCCCTAAAATTTGTCTATAAGGCGAGGAAAAAATAAAAAAGCCTCAACCAGCAAACTAGAAAGACCTAGGATCGAGCCCGAACCCCTGAGGCGATGACGTCAACACTATACAAACAGCGGGTAGATAAAATATTTTGACTGTCAAGGCTGCAAAGATCATTAATTGAAGCCTTAAATTAATTAAATATAAATTTAATTCCTAATAGTGTTTCAACAATTCGCTCATCTGACAATAGGAAAAGTTTATAATGTGAGATCGCGTACAAACGAAAATAAAAGATGATTTATAGTACAAAATTTAATTAATTTACCTCGCACACCCCAGGAGTTGTGATTTTGATCTAAATTATAACAATGAACGTAATAACACAAACAAAAATTATAATAGTATTAATTCAGTCCTCTATAGTACCCTACATAACTATTATTCTGATACATAACTATTATTCCGTACAGTATTATAAACAAATAAAAAATAGGTGCATTTATTAAAGAATGAAACTTATTCATTGTCATATTTGACACCATAAACAAGTATATTACTTATTAAGTAAATACTAGTTTATATCCTAAATTAAGCTCGAACGTTTATTTGAAGGAAGAATAATCAGAGTACAAAATTCTTCACAAAAAATAAACATGTCCTCATTCTAAATCACATGGCAGCTGGCTTATAACATACTGTAGCTTCAACATATATAATATTGGTGATTTTTCGCAAGAAAAAAATACTTTTCTGACTGCAGATGAAAGGAAACATGATAGTAATTAGATAAGTAAATTGATCCCACTACAGGGCTTAGGAGCCACTTGGGTTAGTAGGAGTTAAGACTCCTACCTTTCTAGACAATCGCCACTTGATGCCATCCGAGGTATCAGCACTCAGCCACATTTATCCCCAGAACAAGTGATCTGGTACTCATCTCCCGTTAGAAGTTATGTCTACGGAGGGCCGCAGTGCCGCCAGAATGTTTAGGAGAGTTTATAAATCCTGACTCCACCTTAACTCGAATCTCCGACCTCTCGATTTGTAACGTGTTGCCTTAATCAACTAAGCTATGGTGCGGCGTGCTCTCTTATTAGATAAAAGAGGCGTACTAGTATTTCTTACTACTTACTTAATTTTATCGAAAAAAATATTTACATACCTGAACATCTTGAAAACTTCGGGTTTTAATTCAAAAAGTCTGTTTCCACTGAGATCCAGTTCATGAAGTTTGCCGAGCATCAAGAAGAAGCCTTGGAACAAGTTCAGTTATCCCGTTGCGAGCCAACGAGAGCACCCTGGTTCTTGAAGATGTCTGAATGTACCACTTGGCATTGACTCGATTCGATTATCGTCAAGATGCAGCTCCAAAAGGTTTGCCAGGCCTCGAAATTGTAATCCAGTACGTGACTTATATTGTTCTGGGTCAAATTTAGCTTTTGAAGTGTTGGGACGGCCCGCAGAATGAGTTGTCGTTTCCGATGGCTGGCACATTCGATCTCACGATGTGAAGCTCTTCAAGCCTGTTGAATTGTTGAAATATAGGGACCGATGGTAAGGACATTATGATAATCTTCAGGAGCTGTTATCAACAGAACTTCCACTTGCTGATCCATGGACTGTATGGGAATAGGATCCAACATGCCTCCTCTGGCACCATGTGACCTGGCGACGTCCTCTGATATCCAGAAAACAAGAAAACAGTCTCTTGGGCAAGATTCCTCGACAACATTGTGGCAAATTATACCAGCAATATCAGGATCAATAACCTCATTCCACAGACAATCCTGCGAACAAACATATACATAGGTCATCAGTTTGTGTTATGTGAAATAGACCAAATTAAATCTAATTATATATTCTGATCATTTTAATACATATTGAATTACTTTCTTTACCTTAGTTTAACCTCTCCCCATTTTAGCTACTTTTACATGCCTAACACCACGTGGGCATTTTAATACCTCAAGTAATAAATTTTGAATGACGAGCTAGAATCGAAACCGTTTATTCTATTTCTACGATATATTTCCATAAAACGTTGTATTAAAGTGTATTATATTACAATAGTGTTCACATAATTCACCTGTAAGAAAAGTGTCAGGAAACGGTAGGGCCCAAACGGTTCTCGAACACTATTTGGCGATCATAATGACCATCATATTCACCATGTTTAGTATTAATGTATATGTGAATGGTGTGTTTCATCTTAATGTTTGAGTTGTCTTGGAGCAAGGCCCTGACATTGAGATGATCCCTCATTTAGGGAGGTCCTCTATGTTCAGGTGTTGTCAAAAAATATGTATCTGGCGCATACTTAAAATCCCTCTCCCAACTAATCATGTCACTGTATGAGCCAGGTGGCACGTGGCACATAAAATTACCTATGAAGTGAGAGGTTTAAACTGCGCTAATAGAAATAGAAAAATATTTACATAATTTAAACTAACCTTATAATAAACAGGCGTTCATAAATTATTAAATAACAATGATAGTAGGGACCTCCTTATTTTCTAAAAAAATAAACCTTTTAAAATTATAAATAAAAATACTAGTTTTAGAAGGAAATATGTAAATTAATAAGGAATAAAAATAAATGGGTATATTCCATTGAAGTTAATATCCAAGATTTATTCTGATAACTTGTAAAATTATGCCTATGAAATTCACTGATAGTTTTAATACAATAATAATTGAGTTATTGGAAGTTGTTTTAAAAGATCAGAAAATCAGATTCGATATAATATATATTTTTTTTTATTTTAAAACATTTTAATATTAATGATATATTAGGACTTTTAGGTGTATCACTTTAATGTGGTGTATATGTTGTAATGATTTAGTAATGTGATTTTTTTTAACGTGATGAGAACTATGTGGACAATTGTTATGCCCAAATAGTGTTCGAGGACTATTTGAACATAAAGTTCCCTAAAATCTGACAGGTCAGTATAAATCCCGAAAAAAATCGCCTAGGATACTTTCCTGAAAGGTGATGGAAGCTGAGCCCGCTGCACCCTCAAGCAAGGCATTATTCCTTAATCACATCAGTGTATTATAAACCATGATTGATATCAGTCCACCACTGTGGTCTCGAGGTAGCGTGCTGCCTTGTCACGCAGCGGGCCCGGGTTCGATCCCCTCTCTGGACAAGTTTCCTGGGTGAGGTTTTTTCGGAGCTTTTCCTCACCTGTAAGACAAATGTTAGGATGCTTTAAGGCCCAAACGATCCCCGGACATCATCTGGCCATCAATATTACATTCACCTCATTAGATTAAGTTTACGGTTTAGGCCTCTCCTGGCGCATCATTACCTATCGTCATCACCCATCATATCATCGGGGCAGCGTAACCCCGCCTTCTACGCGCTCCAAACTCAGAGGTGGGTTACATTACGCCAATGCCAGGAGAGAATACCTCAAATGTCGAATGACAAACAGGTGGCATTGAAAAAAAAAGATTGATATTAAATTAATTAATTCAGGGATCATTCACTTATTACAAAAAGTACCGCAGGATAAAATTAATCCTGAACATTATCAATATTAATGTTAATTGTGTAGCTAATGAAGCCCAGAACAGTAATTTCAAATACAAATTATGTGCTGAGAGAAATAAAATATAGGGTCATTTCTGGAAACACATCTATTTTACATTACCGGAACTCTTTTTATCCCAACTTCTCTCAAAAAGTTAAACTCAAAATATATAAAACGGTTATTCTTCCAGTTAGATGAAAAGGAAATGAGGGTAATTATATTAAGAGAGGAAAAAAATATTGCGAACATTTGAGAATAAGTTCCTTGGTAAAATGTTTGGATTAAAGAGAGATGAACAGACAGGTGAATGGAGTAGAGGACATTACAGTATATGATCATTATGGGAAACCAGGTGTTATAAGAATAGTTAATCTCATAGATGACGATGGTAAGGAGACTGGCAAGAATGGGGAAAGGAAAACAGGAGGAAAATGCCCAGTAGATAGGCTAAAAATGAAGTGGGAGAATAACATTAACCATGATTTGAAGGAGATAAATTGTACAGGGGATAATTGTAAAACATTACATCGGTTTAAGGATGTAAGGAGGGCTTATATCCGCGTGGCCATCATACTCCGGGATAGATACTTCCAGGGAGTTAGTTTGTTGAATAAGGGTCAGTTACCTGTCTTGGTGAAACTGGTCCTAAATCAATTATTATTCTAATCTTGGAGTATCTAAGCAGTATAGGATATAATAACGGAAGAAGGATATAACTTTAATGCAACTTATGAAAAAGCGAAGACTATAAATTATCTACTCAGGACATATAGGCCTACAGTATGTTCATAACACCACAAACATTTAGATGAATAATGTATCCCTTTTGTTAATATATTAAATGCTATAACAAAATAGCAATTTACAAATACCTTCAATAGAGATGGCTTATCAACAAGTTACATTTACGTTTGTATGGAGTGACATAAATAACGTTTTATCCTAGATGGAATACCTGTTTATTTATTACTTTGGCGTAAGCTTTATAATCCATTGTAATAACAAGACTTTAATGTACGTATATCTTGCGCCGAAGCTTACATTTAACATGGAATGACAACTATTTCATAAAAGAGGTGGGGTTCGTTGGGATAGGGGTGAGAAGATATTTCAGAATATGTAGAGTGCATTGGGACATAAATCAATAGTACTTTCGCCTGTTCTCAACATCTATGTATATATCCATCCCTTTTGAAATTCATACAAAGCAATCCATAAAGAAAATCTTTTCATATCCATTTGTACCAAATGCTATATCTGTATTTTCTTCGATACTTGTAATAACGAAATGTTGTGCCGAGAATCTGTAAACACTATCATCTTTTGTGAATACTTCAGCCACCATTGGAAATGTTTTACAATTGAGAACTCGAAATAATGACAAAGTTTGATGTATTTTCTGCACTCTGTGTACTTCTTTTATTGAAGATAAAGTTATGCTTACACCTAAATTGACACTCTCAAATTTAAGGATATAAATTTTTGAGACGCGTAAGTTACGGCCGTTGAGATATTAGAATATATATTAATGATAATGATGATTGTGATAATGATGATATGATAATGATAACTTTATTTGTTTAAGGTTTATACAGTGCTGAAGTTTTTCCTCAACCAAATAATTATATTATATAACATATATATATAAATATATATATATGACAGATAAGAAAAATAAATGCTCGGACGGGACTTAAACCCGGACCCCTGGATTGATACCCTAATGCACTAACCGATTATGCAACCGAGCAAGTCTAGTACAAACATTCATTTTTCATATATATAATATATATATATATATATATATATATTTATATATATATTTATATATATATATATATATTTTATATATATATTTATATATTTATATATATATTTATATATATATTTATATATATTTATATATCTTTACTATATATATATTTATATATATATATTTTATATCATATATATTTATATATATCTATATCTATATATATATATATATATATATATATATATATTTATATCTATATATATATATCTATATTTATATATCTATAATATATTTATATATATTATAAGTCTATTTACATATATCATCTATATCTATATCTATCTATATATATATCTATATCTTTCTCTCTCTACCTCTTTCTCCTCTCTCTCTCTCTCTCTCTTTCTCTCTCTTATCTCTTTTCTCTATCTCTCTCTTTTTCTCTCTCTATCTTCTCTACTATCCATTATATTACGAAATGTAGCGAGAACTCGGTCTCCACTGTCATCTAGTACTCTCCTATCACAGTAAGCAAATTAAAGATAATATTTTAACTTTATTGTAGTCACGATATATATATATATATATATATATATATATATGTGTGTGTGTGTGTTATATTGTAGATTTTCGCGGATATCAGTATGATTAAGAAAGTTTTCTTGAGTTTTCCGCGTTACCAGTGACTCGAACATATCATTCCTTGATAATGGCATGTGGCATCATGCCGGGACGTCTGAATCAGTGACCAGAGGCCGACCTTGGATCCATGAAAAGGAATACCCAAGAAAACTGTCTTAATCACATATATGTAATGATAACTTTTATTGTTCTTTCTCCATTGCTCCCTCTCCAATGCATCTCTATCTTGTTGTCCTTTCAGTTCTACAGATCTTGTTGCTCCATTCAGCCACTTTCTAGTTGGTCCTTCTCATTCTGTTTCTCCCATCTGTGGTGTTTCATTGCATCACTTCCTTAGGTAGTCTTTCATCTTCCATTCTAATTATATTCCCACATCACTGTATTATTATTTCATGTATTACTTCTACTACATTTTTTTTATATTATCAATTCTATTATTTCCTCATCTTTATTCTTCTTTCTTGACTTCTCAACCGATCTTCTAAGAAGTCAAAATCAGTAACTTACAGTTTTTCCTCTTATTATCTATGTCCAAGTTTTCAGACCCATAAATCATTGCACTATCCACTATTGTTTTGTAAATTACTTGTATTTGTTTCAGCCAAAATAATAATGATAATAATAATAACACAGCTCTACAAAAAATAGTTTTTTTGTTGCCCTGGATATCTCTAGGAATTTGTATGTTTTCAAGTGCACAGTTTACGAATATGTTCATGAAAGTGCTGAATGTGCTCCACTTTTTATGATGTTTGCGTGTCTTATATTTTAAACAGTAAACGGCTTGTTACTAATAAAATGTATGTTTCCAGTCAATATTTCATTTCTGCGCATTTTTTCGCGCATACAAACATCACGCGATTCCCACTCTCGCACCCTTCACTCCGCACACCGACCGAGATCTCAGTTACTTGACAAAATTAAAGTAATCACAACATGCATCTGGATAAATTTCCATGTATAAATACATGTGGATACACAAAATGCCCTTGCTTCATTTGTTGTGGGATAGTAGGGGATAGTAGAGCAAAGCAACTTCACTGGGAACAAGATATGTGGCATTTGACAAAGTCCTTAATTGTCGGTAAAGCCAAAGTAATAACAAGCTGTTACTAAGCAGAGACAAAGTCATTCTTCTACCATTACATATCAAGTTAGGATGATAAACAATTCCGCCAAAGCGTTAAGGCAAGGGAGGAGAAAGTTTCAAATAAATTTGTAGAAAATTTCCTAAGCACAGTTTGGAAAAGTTAAAAGGCGGGATATTTGATGGGTCCTCAAATTCGGCAATTGATGAAAGATGCAAATTTTATCAAAGTTTATGACTGTTCTGTAAAGTGAAGCTTGGAAGGTTTTGTACTGGTAGTAGAAAATTTCCTAGGTAACTATAAAGCACCAAATTATAAAGAATTGTGCAAAACATTGTTGACAAGCTTCAAGATTGTAGGAGCTAATGTGAGTATAAAGTTACACTTTCTCCACAGTCAGCTGGATAGATTTCGGATAATTTAGGAAATTATAGCGACGAATAAGGAGTGCGATATCACTAGGATCTAAAAAGTAATGGAGTAAAGGTATCAGAGTAGATGGGGACCATGACATGATGGCAGATTACTGCTGGTCTTTAAAAAATTATAGAAGAAAATCTTATAAAAGGCGTTTCACTGAAGTATAACATGAGTTTTCGATATTTTTCTTTCGATTTACGTCAGTGCACACTAATTTTTGAAAAAACGATTGATATTATAAATATATATGTTATATTTTTTTCATACTTTCCGATTGTTGTAGTGTAAAATTAAAATAAAGATTTAAAAAAACAGAGCAAATCTTCCAAAACCATTGATAGCTTCATGAATTGTGAGCATAAATATATCCGAAATTAATTTGATATCAAGGGCAACAAAACCACTGTTGACTAGCGAATTATTTCAGATTGTGTACCCCCGTTCATTCCCATATGAGGCAAGGGTTCTCCCTTGCGGGGATTACTTAACCAAGCTAAATTGGTTGCATTTATCCCTCTACTGACAATAATAATAATAATAATAATAATAATAATAATAATAATAATAATAATAATAATACTTTATTTATTCTGGCAGAGTTAAGGCCATAAGGCCCTCTCTTCCACTCAACCAGCACAAATACAACTGGTGAAAAGTGTCAGTTTATCGCCGCTAGCAGATGCCTAGTGGCAACTAAGGCTCTTGTTGGATGAGAAAAGCCGAAAGAGACTCTAATTTAGCTTCGAATTTTTTTATGAACCCAAAAATTTTTATGACTCGAGACCACGGCCTACAATCCTTCTTAAAGAATTTGTTCATGGGATTTTCTCATCAACATCGTCCTGGTTTCCACCAGTGACTGTCAAAAGCAGATGCAAAAACTTAACCTCGAGACCACCGAGGCAATTATGAATGTACATAAGTGTGTATTGTATTAGCATAACTCTCAAAAGCCAAGAGCAATTTAAATCAAATTAGGTACACATATAAATTATAATTCAGGAATCTGGCTGTAAGAGTTAAATACCTCTAGCACCCATAGGGGATAAGACGGGGGTAGAAATTGAAAAGCGATCGACAACGATATATATATATATATATATATATATATATATATATATAATATATATATATTCCAACACATTTCTAGAACACCTAGAATAATTTCAACCAAACGACCAATATTAGTATCAAATTCATAATTTTTGAGGTCGCTAAGCTGATTGGTGAAAGTCCAGATGTTAATTAGAATAGAATAGAATAGAATAGAATTATTTAGCCTGGTGGAGTTAAGGCCATGTGGCCTTCTCTTCCACTCACCAGGACAAACATCTTTTACACATGAATACAAAAAATTACAATAATAAATCATATTAATTAAGGACCAAACATATGTTACATAGGAATACAATAAAAAATACAATAATAGTCCCATATGAACATTAATTATCTGTCAAATTGAATAATAATGAAAATAATGTCTAATAATAGATTGAAACTAAATACAATTAAAATTAAATTAATGATACAATTAATACAAACAGGAATAACAGCTCGAATCTACTATACATAAAAAGAAAAGAAAAAATACAAAGAAAGTAATAAACTACAGTGAATTAAGTCAAAGTTAGACGTCAGTACCCCTATCGGGCAAAGAGCGGTGAGAAGGATCAAAAAATAAAATTTTAAATATGGTCGAAATTAATGTTCGAATCGGTATTTTTTTAAGGGCGGCTAAGCTGTTCGATGACGAACCCTGATGTCGTTTGATAAGCTGATTAAGTAAATGTCCATGTGTCCACGTAATAATAATAATAATAAATAACTAATAATAATAATATATATAATAATAATACTAATAATAATAA
>JASPKZ010003749.1:0-12215 GCA_030220185.1 Diploptera punctata | reverse complement strand
GATCAACGCGATTTTCACCCACTACAAACATGGATAGACTTGAAACTTTGCCACGCTATAGAGGGACCCGCCCAACAATACATACTTCATACCTACTTTCAAATCCTCGCACAAAATACAACAAAGAGTGTTTTCTGTTCAAGTGACGGAATATATCAACCGATTTTCACCCACTACAAACATTGGATCGACTTGAAACTTTGCGCGCTTGTAGAGGACCCGCCACAATAAGAATTCAACCTACTTTCAAAAATCCTGCCACAAAATAAACCAAGAAGTGTTTTCTGTCAAAGTTACGGAGTGATCAACGCGATTTTCACCACTTACAAACATTGGATCGATTTAAATTTGCACGCTTATAGAGGACCCGCACAATACAACGTCATACCTACTTTCAAAAACCTCGCACAAAATACACAAAAGAGTGTTTTCTGTCAAAGTTACGGAATCTTCAACGCGATTTTCACCACTTACAAACATTGGATCACTTGAAACTTTGCACGCTTGTAGAGGCCCGGCCACAATACATAATTTCAACCTACTTTCAAAAATCCTCGCCCAAAATAAACAAGTTGTTTTTTTCTGACAAATTGGCGGAATCATCAACGCGATTTCAACCACTTACGCACATGATCGATTTTGAAACTTCGCGCTTGTAGAGGACCCGACCACAATACAACAATTTCATACCTACTTTTAGAAATCCTCGCCACAAAATACAATCAAGAAGTGTTCTTCTGCCAAAGTGACGAATCTATCAACGCGATTTTTCACCCACTTACAAACATTGGATCGACTTGAAACTTTGTACACTTGTAGAAGACCCACAACAATACAATAATTTCATACCTACTTTCAAAAATCCTCGCTACAAAATACAACAAAGAAGTGTTCTTCTGTCAAAGTGAACGGAATCTATCAAACGAGATTTTCACACCACTTACAAACATTGGATCGACTTGAAACTTTGCACGCTTTGTAGAGGACCCGCGCCACAATACAATAATTTCATACCTACTTTCAAAAATCCTGCCCAAAAATACAAGAAAGAAGTGTTCTTCTGTCAAAGTGACGGAAATCTATCAACGCGCTTTTCACCCACTTACAAACATTGGGATCGACTTGAATCTTGGCACGCTTGTAGAAGACCCGCCACAATTCAATAATTTCATACCTACTTTCAAAAATCCTCGCCACAAAATACAAAAAAGAAGTGTTCTTCTGTCAAAGAGACGGTAATTATCAACGCGATTTTCACCCAGTTAAAAACATTGAATCGACTTGAAACTTTGCACTCTTGTAGAGGGCCCGCCACAATACAATAATTTCATACCTACTTTCAAAAATCCTCGCCACTAAATTCAACAAAGAAGTGTTCTTCTGTCAAAGTGACGGAATCTATCAACGCGATTTTCACCCACTTACAAACATTGGATTGCTTGAAACTTTGCACGCTTGTAGAGGACCCGCCACAATACAATAATTTCATACCTACTTTCAAAAATCCTCGCCACAAAATACAACAAAGAAGTGTACTTCTGTCAAAGACACGGAATCTATCAACGCGATTTTCACCCACTTACAAACATTGGATCGACTTGAATCTTTGTACGCTTGTAATGGACCCGCCACAATACAATAATTTCATACCTACTTTCAAAAATCCTCGCTACAAAATACAACAAAGAAGTGTTCTTCTGCCAAAGTGACGGAATTTATCAACGCGATTTTCACCCACTTACAAACATTGGATCGACTTGAAACTCTGCACGCTTGTAGAGGACCCGCCACAATACAACCAGTTCATACCTACTTTCAAAAATCCTCACCACAAATACAACAAAGAAGTGTTCTTCTGTCAAAGTGACGGAATCTATCAACGCGATTTTCACCCACTTAAAAACATTGGATCGGCTTGAAACTTTGCACGCTTGTAGAGGACATGCCACAATACAATAATTTCATACCTACTTTCAAAAATCCTGCCCACAAAATACAACATAGAAGTGTTCTTCTGTCAAAGTGACGGAATCTATCAACGCGATTTTCACCCACTTACAAACATTGGATCGACTTGAAACTGTGCACGCTTATAGAGGACCCGCCACAATACAATAATTTCATAACTACTTTCAAAAATCATCGCCACAAAGTACAACAAAAAGTGTTCTTCTGTCAAAGTGACAGAATTTATCAACGCGATTTTCACCCACTTACAAACATTGGATCGACTTGAAACTTTGCACGCTTGTAGAGGACCCGCCACAATACAATAATTTTATACCTACTTTCAAAAATCCTCGCCACAAAATACAACAAAGAAGTGTTCTTCTGACAAAGTGGCGGAATCTATCAACGCGATTTTCACCCACTTACACACATTGGATCGATTTGAAACTTTCGACGCTTGTAGAGGACCCGCCACAATACAATAATTTCATACCTACTTTCAAAAATCCTCGCCACAAAATACAACAAAGAAGTGTTCTTCTGCCAAAGTGACGGAATCTATCAACGCGATTTTCACCCACTTACAAACATTGGATCGACTTGAAACTTTGTACACTTGTAGAAGACCCGCCACAATACAATAATTTCAAACCTACTTTCAAAAATCCGCGCCACAAAATACAACAAAGAAGTGTTCTTCTGTCAAAGTGACGGAATCTATCAACGAGATTTTCACCCACTTACAAACATTGGATCGACTTGAAACTTTGCACACTTGTAGAGGACCCGCCACAATACAATAATTTCATACCTACTTTCAAAAATCCTCGCCACAAAATACAACAAAGAAGTGTTCTTCTGTCAAAGTGACGGAATCTATCAACGCGATTTTCACCCACTTACAAACATTGGATCGACTTGAAACTTTGCACGCTTGTAGAGGACCCGCCACAATACAATAATTTCATACCTACTTTAAAAAATCCTCGCCACAAAATACAACAAAGAAGTGTACTTCTGTCAAAGACACGGAATCTATCAACGCGATTTTCACCCACTTACAAACATTGGATCGACTTGAATCTTTGTACGCTTGTAATGGACCCGCCACAATACAATAATTTCATACCTACTTTCAAAAATCCTCATCACAAAATACAACAAAGAAGTGTTCTTCTGCCAAAGTGACGGAATTTATCAACGCGATTTTCACCCACTTACAAACATTGGATCGACTTGAAACTTTGCACGCTTGTAGAGGACCCGCCACAATACAACAAGTTCATACCTACTTTCAAAAATCCTCACCACAAAATACAACAAAGAAGTGTTCTTCTGTCAAAGTGACGGAATATATCAACGCGATTTTCACCCACTTACAAACATTGGATCGACTTGAAACTTTGCACGCATGTAGAGGACCCGCCACAATAGAATAATTTCATACCTACTTTCAAAAATCCTCGCCACAAAATACAACATAGAAGTGTTCTTCTGTCAAAGTGACGGAATTTATCAACGCGATTTTCACCCACTTACAAACATTGGATCGACTTGAAACTTTGCACGCTTGTAGAGGACCCGCCACAATACAATCATTTCATACCTACTTTCAAAAATCCTCGCCACAAAATACAACAAAGAAGTGTTCTTCTGTCAAAGACACGGAATCTATCAACGCGATTTTCACCCACTTACAAACATTGGATCGACTTGAAACTTTGTACGCTTGTAATGGACCCGCCACATTACAATAATTTCATACCTACTTTCAAAAATCCTCGCCACAAAATACAACAAAGAAGTGTTCTTCTCTCAAAGTGACGGAATCTATCAACGCGATTTTCACCCTCTTACAAACATTGGATCGACTTGAAGCTTTGCACGCTTGTAGAGGACCCGCCACAATACAATAATTTCATACCTACTTTCAAAAATCCTCGCCACAAAATACAACAAAAAAGTGTTCTTCTGTCAAAGTGACGGAATCTATTAACGCGATTTTGACACACTTACAAACATTGGATCGACTTGAAACATTGTTCGCTTGTAGAGGACCCGCCACAATACAGTAATTCCATACCTACTTTCAAAAATCCTCGCTACAAAATTTCGAAGAATTTGACATTTTCTGTTCAAACTGTTTGAAAATAACTTTCTACAACACAATTTTCAAATTCTGTGCTTAGAGTGTATTATATGCATTACAAACGCTTTACACTGTTCCAAGAAAGTAATTTTGCAATTTCTTAATAATCGAGCATTTTTACATTTTTTTGTTAATCTGTACGAATATAACCACGGAAAACTCAATTTTAAATTCTGGAATTTCACTGTATTGTTTGCAGTATAAACACGCTGACGCAGTCTATCATAGTATTTTTGCATTTTTTCGAAGTTCCGAAAATTGTGACATTTTCTGCTCAAAATATAAGAATACAGGGTGGACCGCTCGAATGGACCTAATTTCAATTGCTTGTTACTAGCAAACGGTTGAAGATAGAAACTTAAAACAACGTTCATAGTACAGAAAAACTCACCAAGTTTCGAATCCTGTCGGTAGATGGCACAAAGATACGTTTCTCGTTCTTAGATTTAATTGTTTGTGAAAATGGCGACTCCGCAGATGAAAGCGCAAGCTGTTTTGTGGTATGCGGAGTTTAAATCAATCATTAGAGTTCAAAGGGAGTTCCGGCGTGTGTTTAACCGTGATGCTCCAACTGCTAGAAGCATAAAGAAGTGGCGTGATACATTATTAGCTACAGGATCTGTGTTGAAGAAGCATGGTGGTGGTCGCAGAGCATGCGATGAAATGGTAGCAAATGTTCAAGCCGCATTTGAGCGAAGCCCCCGGAAGTCATTAAGAAGAGCTTCGCGGGAACTTCAAATACCAAAATCGACATTACAACGGATTGTCCACAAACGCCTCAAACTGCACGCATATAAAGTGCAGTTAGTGCAACGTCTGGAGCCGAATGACATGCCGAAACGAGTGGAATTCGCCAATACGATGCTGGACCGTCTCGGCGCTGATCCTGACTTCATGACCAAGATTTTCTTCTCGGACGAAGCAACTTTCCATTTGTCAGGCAAGGTAAACCGGCATAATGTGCGGATCTGGGGATCGGATATTCCTCACGCTATTCAAGAGCATGTTCGTGATAGTCCGAAGATGAATGTTTGGTGCAGTTTGTCACATAATAAGATCATTGGACCGTTTTTCTTCGCCGAGAAAACTGTTCGTGGTACCACATATCTTGACATGCTGGAGCAGTTCTTCTTTCCACAAATTGAACAACTGCAGCCTAACATCGTTTTCCAGCAAGATGGTGCTCCTCCCCACTGGTCCAATGAAGTTCGTACGACTTTGGACAACATTTTCCCTGGTCGTTGGATTGGTAGGGGAGGACCAATCGCGTGGCCCCCGAGATCTCCCGATTTAACACCACTGGATTTCTTTCTCTGGGGCTATGTCAAAGATAAAGTTTACACCACCCCAGTCAAAGACCTTCGTGATCTTCGTGAGCGCATCATAGAGGCTATTGAGAACATTCCAGAAGACACACTCCAACGTACTTGGCAAGATATTGTTCATCGCTTTGATATCGTCACAGTGACTGCTGGGGCTCATATAGAGATGTGGTGATCTGGATATCAAAACTTGGTGAGTTTTTCTGTAATATGAACGTTGTTTTAAGTTTCTATCTTCAACCGTTTGCCAGTAACAAGCAATTGAAATTAGGTCCATTCGAGCGGTCCACCCTGTATAACATTTTCCAACACAGTTTTGAAATTCTGTACTTATACTGCATTTTATGCATTATAAACGCTTTACACTGTCTCATGAAAGTATGTTTTCAATTTCCTAATAATCGACATTTTTATACATTTTTTTGTTAATCTGAAGAAACCACGGAAAACTCAATTTTGAAATTTTTGATTTGTTCCGAATTGTTTGCAATATAAATCCCTGAAACTGTCTTTAGATAGCATTTTTTCATTTTTTGAAGTTTCGAAGAATTTGACATTTTCTGTTCAAACTGTAATAATATAACTTTCTACAACACAATGTCCAATTTCTGTACTTAAAGTGTATTATATGCATTATAAACGCTTTACAAAGAAAGTAATTTTGCAATTTCTTATAATCGAGCTATATTTACATTTTTTTGTTAATCTGTATGAATATAACCATGGAAAACTCAATTTTAAATTTCTGGATTTGGACTGTATTGCTTGCATTATAAACAACCTGACGCAGTCTTTTCATAGTATGGTTGCATTTTTTTGAAGTTACGAAAACTTTGACATTTTCTGGTCAAACTATAAGAATATAACATTTTCCAACACAGTTTTGAAATTCTGTACTTATACTGCATTTTATGCATTATAAATCGCTTTAACCTGTCTCATGAAAGTATGTTTTCAATTTCCTAATAATCGATATTTTTTACATTTTTTTGTTAATCTGTTTGAAGATAACACGGAATACTCAATTTTGAAATTTTGGATTTGGTCCGAATTGTTTGAATTATAAATCCCGGACACAGTCTTTACATAGTATTTTTTCATTTTTTGAAGTTTCGAAGAATTTGACATTTTCTGTTCAAACTGTATGAAAATAACTTTCTACAACACAATTATCAAATTCTGTACTTAGAGTGTATTATATGCATTATTAACGCTTTACACTGTCACAAGAAAGTAATTTTGCAATTTCTTAATAATCGAGCATTTTTACATTTTTTTTGTTAATCTGTACGAATATAACCACGGAAAACTCAATTTTAAAATTATAGAATTTCACCGTATTGTTTGCATTATAAACACGCTCACGCAGTCTATTCATAGTATTTTTGCATTTTTTTGAACTTCCGAAAATTTTGACATTTTCTGGTCAAACTATAAGAATATAACATTTTCCAACACAGTTTTGAAATTCTGTACTTATACTGCATTTTATGCATTATAAACGCTTTACACTGTCTCATGAAAGTATGTTTTCAATTTCCTAACAATCGAGATTTTTTACATTTTTTTGTTAATCTGAAGAAACCACGGAAAACTCAATTTTGAAATTTTTCATTTGGTCCGAATTGTTTGCAATATAAATCACTGACACCGTCTTTAGATAGTATTTTTTCATTTTTTGAAGTTTCGAAGAATTTGACATTTTCTGTTCAAACTGTAATAATATAACTTTCTACAACACAATTTCCAATTTCTGTACTTAGAGTGTATTATATTCATTATAAACGCTTTACAAAGAAAGTAATTTTGCAATTTCTTAATAATCGAGATATATTTACATATTTTTGTTAATCTGTATGAATATAACCATGGAAAACTCAATTTCAAAATTCTGGATTTTGACTGTATTGCTTGTAGTATAAACACGCTGACGCAATCTATTCATAGTATTTTTGCATTTTTTTGAAGTTCCGAAAATTTTGACATTTTCTGGTCAAACTATAAGAATATAACATTTTCCAACACAGTTTTGAAATTCTGTACTTATACTGCATTTTATGCATTATAAACGCTTTACACTGTCTCATGAAAGTATGTTTTCAATTTCCTAATAATCGACATTTTTATACATTTTTTTGTTAATCTGAAGAAACCACGGAAAACTCAATTTTGAAATTTTTGATTTGTTCCGAATTGTTTGCAATATAAATCCCTGACACTGTCTTTAGATAGTATTTTTTCATTTTTTGAAGTTTCGAAGAATTTGACATTTTCTGTTCAAACTGTAAGAATATAACTTTCTACAACAACATTTTCAAATTCTGTACATAGAGTGTATTATATGCATTATAAACGCTTTACAAAGAGAGTAATTTTGCAATTTCTTAATAATCGAGATATTTTTTACATTTTTTTGTTAATCTGTACGACGATAACCACGGAAAACTCAATTTTAAAATTCTGGACTTTGACCGGTTTATCGGCATTATAAACACCCTGACGCAGTCTTTTCATAGTATTTTTGCATTTTTTTGAATTTACGAAAATTTTGACATTTTCTGGTCAAACTATAAGATTGAAACATTTTCGAACACAGTTTTGAAATTCAGTACTTATACTGCATTTTATGCATTATAAACGCTTTGCACTGTCTCATGAAAGTATGTTTTCAATTTTCTAATAATCGATATTTTTTTACATTTTTTTGTTAATCTGTTAGAAGATAACCACGGAAAACTCAATTTTGAGATTATGGATTTGGTCCGAATTATTTGAATTATAAATCCCGGACACAGTCTTTAGATAGTATTTTTGCAGTTTTTGAAGTTTCGAAGAATTTGACATTTTCGGTTTAAACTGTAACAATATAACTTTCTACAACACAATTTTCAAATTCTGTACTTAGAGTGTATTATATGCATTTTAAACGCTTTACAAAGAAAGTAATTTTGCAATTTCTTAATAATCGAGAATTATTTACATTTTTTTGTTAATCTGTATGAATATAACCATGGAAAACTCAATTTTAAAATTCTGGATTTTGACTGTATTGTTTGCATTATAAACACCCTGACGCAGTCTTTTCATAGTATTTTTGCATTTTTTTGAAGTTACGAAAATTTCGACATTTTCAGGTCAAAGTATAAGAATATAACATTTTTCAACACAGTTTTGAAATTCTGTTCTTATACAGCATTTTATGCATTATAAACGCTTTACACTGTCTCATGAAAGTATGTTTTCAATTTCCTAACAATCGAGATATTTTACATTTTTTTGTTAATCTGTACGACTAAACAACGAAATACTCAATTTGAATATTTGGATTCTGCCTTTAGTTTTTGCACTATACATCCCGGACATGGTTTCTAGATAGAATATTAGCATTATTTGAAGTTTCGAATAATTTGACATTTTCTGGTCTAATTTTAAGAATATAACATTTTCCAACACAATTTTGAAATTCTGTTCTTATACTGGTTCTTTGCATCATATACGCTTTACACAGTGTCAAGAAAGTAATTTTGCAATTTCTTAATAATCGAGATTATTTACATTTTTTTGTTAATCTGTTAGAAGATAACCACGGAAAACTCAATTTTGAAATTTTGGATTTGCCCCGAATTGTTTGCATTATAAATCCCGGACACAGTCTTTAGTTAGTATTTTTGCATTTTTTGAAGTTTCAAAGAATTTGACATTTTCTGTTCAAACTGTAAGAATATAACTTTCTACAACACAATTTTCAAATTCTGTACATAGAGTGTATTACATGCATTATAAACGCTTTACTAAAATAGTAATTTTGCGATTTCTTAATAATCGAGATATTTTTTTACTATTTTTTGTTAATCTGTACGACGATAACCACCGAAAACTCAATTTTAAAATTCTGGATTTTGACAGTTTTGTCTGTGTTATAAACACCCTGACGCAGTATTTTCATAGTATTTTTGCATTTTTTTGAATTTACGAAAATTTTGTCATTTTCTTGTCAAACTATAAAAATATAACATTTTCCTACACAGTTTTGAAATTCTGTACTAATACTGCATTTTATGCATTATAAACGCTTTACATTGTCTCATGAAAGTATGTTTTCAATTTCCTAATAATCGACATTTTTTATACATTTTTTTGTTAATCTGAAGAAACCACGGAAAACTCAATTTTGAAATTTTTGATTTGGTCCGAATTGTTTGCAATATAAATCCCTGACACTGTCTTTAGATAGCATTTTTTTCATTTTTTGAAGTTTCGAAGAATTTGACATTTTCTGTTCAAACTGTAATAATATACCTTTCTACAACACAATGTCCAATTTCTGTACTTAAAGTGTATTATATGCATTATAAACGCTTTACAAAGAAAGTAATTTTGCAATTTCTTATAAATCGAGCTATATTTACATTTTTTTTGTTAATCTGTTTGAATATAACCATGGAAAACTAAATTTTAAATTTCTGGATTTGGACTGTATTGCTTGCATTATAAACAACCTGACGCAGTCTTTTTCATAGTATAGGTTGCATTTTTTGAAGTTACGAAAACTTTGACATTTTCTGGTCAAACTATAAGAATATAATATTTTCCAACACAGTTTTGAAATTCTGTACTTATACTACTGCATTTTATGCATTATAAATCGCTTTAAAACCTGTCTCATGAAAGTAATGTTTTCAATTTCCTAATAATCGATATTTTTACATTTTTTTGTTAATCTGTTTGAAGATAACACGGAATACTCAATTTTGAAATTTTGGATTTGGTCCGAATTGTTTGAATTATAAATCCCGGACACAGTCTTTACATAGTATTTTTTCATTTTTTGAAGTTTCGAAGAATTTGACATTTTCTGTTCAAACTGTATGAAAATAACTTTCTACAACACAATTTTCAAATTCTGTACTTAGAGTGTATTATATGCATTATTAACGCTTTACACTGTCACAAGAAAGTAATTTTGCAATTTCTTAATAATCGAGCATTTTTACATTTTTTTTGTTAATCTGTACGAATATAACCACGGAAAACTCAATTTTAAAATTCTGGAATTTCACCGTATTGTTTGCATTATAAACACGCTGACGCAGTCTATTCATAGTATTTTTGCATTTTTTTGAAGTTCCGAAAATTTTGACATTTTCTGGTCAAACTATAAGAATATAACATTTTCCAACACAGTTTTGAAATTCTGTACTTATACTGCATTTTATGCATTATAAACGCTTTTACACTGTCTCATGAAAGTATGTTTTCAATTTCCTAACAATCGAGATTTTTTACATTTTTTTGTTAATCTGAAGAAACCACGGAAAACTCAATTTTGAAATTTTTCATTTGGTTCCGAATTGTTGCAATCTGAAATCACTGACACCCGTCTTTAGATAGTATTTTTTCTTTTTTTGAAGTTTCGAGAATTTGACATTTTTGTTCAAACTGTAATAATATTACTTTCTAACACATTTTCCAATTACGTATTAGAGTGTCTTCTATACATATAAACGCTTACAAGAAGTAATTTGCAATTTCTTATAATCGAGATATATTTTACATTTTTTGTCATCTGTTGAATATACCATGGAAACTCATTTAAATTTGGAATTTCCACCGATTGTTTGCATTATAAACACCTTACGCCGTCTATTATAGCTTTTTGATTTTTTGAAGTTCCGAAAATTGACATTTTCTAGTCTAACTATAAGAATAAACTTTTCCACACATTTTGCAATTCTGTACTTATCTGCATTTTCTGCATTATAAACGCTTTACCCCCTGTCTCATGAGAGTTGTTTTCATTTCCTATATCGACATTTTTTACATCTTTTTTTAATCGTTTGAAGATAACACGAAAACTCATTTGAATTTTTGATTTGGTCCGATTGTTTTTAATATAATCCCTGACACAGTCTTTAGATAGTATTTTTCTTTTTTTGAAGTTTCGAAGGATTGACATTTTCGTTCAAACTTTATTAATATAACTTTCTACAACACAATTTCCATTTCTGTACTTTATTGTATTATATGCATTATAAACGCTTTACAAGAAATTAATTTTGCAATTTCTTAATAATCGAGATTTATTTACATTTTTGTTCATCTGTATGGATATAACATGGAAACCGATTTTAACTTCTGGCTTTTGACTGTATGTTTGCATTATAAACACCCTGACGCAGTCTTTTCATAGTATTTTTGCATTGTTTTGCAGTTACGAAAATGTTGACATTTTCTTCTGAAACTATAAGAATAAACATTTTCCAACACAGTTTGAATTCTGTACTTATACTGCATTTTATGCATTAGAACGCTACCACTCTCTCATGAAGTATGTTTTCACTTTCCTAACAATCGAGATTTTTTACATTTTTTGTTGATCTGTACTGCTATAACACGAAAAACCTCAATTTGAATTTTGGATTCTGGCCCTAGTTTTTGAATATACATCCCGGCATGGTTTTCGATAGAATTTAGCATTTTTGAAGTTTCGATAATTTCCCTTTCTGGTTTATTTTAAGATATAAACTTTTTTCCAACACAATTGAACTTCTGTTCTTATACTGGTTTTGCATATATACGTTTTACACAGTGTGAAGAAAGTAATTTTGCAATTTCTTATATCGAGATTATTTACATTTTTTGAATCTTTTGAACTAACCACGGAAACTCAATTTGATTTGGATTTGCTCGAATTGTTTGCATATAAATCCCTTACAAAACAGTCTTTGTTAGTATTTTTGCATTTTTTGAAGTTCGAAGAATTTGACATTTTCGGTTCAAACTGTAAGAAGAGC
>JASPKZ010003748.1:0-45685 GCA_030220185.1 Diploptera punctata | reverse complement strand
AAAGAAAAATGTATATCGTAATTATTTTTAGATACCCCGTACTGTTTAACCGGCGTTGTCCGGGAATATACTAATCCCGATCTTCTTGGCATAAATGAGCTGAAAGACGAAAATTAATGTACTTCTTATGAAAAGTTGAATAAGTAAAATGATAAATAATTATAAACATGTATATAGTAATTATTTTAAGATTCCCCGTGCTGATTACCCGGTGTTGCCCGGGAATCTACTTATCTCGATCTTTTTGGCATAAATGAGCTAAATGACAAAATATGTTATTGTGAGTTACCCGTAAAAGAATACCCGCCTTGTGCTGCTATGCTTGCACAGGAATCTACGTACTTGTCTCGATCTTCTTGGCATCAATGAAAGACAAAAATGGTTATTGTGAGTTATCCGTAAGAGATAAACATATGCTGTCGCGGACTTATTTGTAGAGCTTTGTGAGATATTCAATTCTGTGTACATTAATTTAGTGTATTTGTTATGGTTTAGGCAGCGTAAGCCATATAAGCGTTCGAAGAGCTACTTTTTTCACGTTTTCCACTACAAAGGGAGATTTTTAATGGTGTAGGAGTTGAGTATCACATGTCTCTTATAGCCTATGTTCATCCCGGGAATCTCCTGAACATTTTGCAAAAAGCCCCCACACAATCGGATTAATGGTATGGCCGCGCATAAAGTATAAACAAACAAAACAAACAAACAATCAAACATCCATTTTTATAATGTACTTAAACATTTTCTTCCTACAACTCTTAAAAGAATTTTAATCCAAACTTTAGTGATGGCGCATTTTGACTACTGTGACGTTCTACTAACTGACATAAGTGACGGATTGTCGGACAAACTGCAGCGTGTCCATAATATGTGTATCAGATTCATATTTAATGTTCGAAAATACGATCACATTTCTCCATTATTCCACGAATTGTCATGGCTACATCTAAAAGAGAGAAGAAAATCGCACTGTCTAATTCTCCTATTTAAGATCCTACATACCTCGATTCCCAATTATTTATTATCCCGTTTCCAGTATCTATCCTCAAACCATAACTTAAACACAAGATCACAACATAGTCTCTTACTTAATATACCGCAACATAGCACATCAAATCACTCCATGTCATATACCATCTCCACTTCTCGGAATTGGAATTCCCTACCACAAGAAATAAGGGGCTGCCGGACATTGGCATCTTTTAAAAAGAAATCTAAATTTATATTTGCTCTAAACTCGACTTCATTATTATCCAGTGTAAGATATATATATTAATTGGTGTTTCCCGTATAATGTATCACATTTATATATTATTATTATTATTATCGTATCATTATTGTTATTACCCTATAAAATGTTGTTTGTACATGACATTTACATTGTTACATTTATTGTATCTTTAACTGTTTATAATTAGTATAGTGTATATCTATATTTGTCGAATATTTATTTGTATTTGTGCTGGTTGAGTGGAAGAGAGGGCCTTATGGCCTTAACTCTGCCAGAATAAATAAAGTATTATTATTATTAAAGTATTATTATACTAGCGTACCCGGCAGACGTTATCCTGCCCGAACGTTCAGTTCTCATGTTATGAGCGGACGATAAAAATATGTTACTTTTTACCATAAAATTCAGCAATTAGGACACAATTAGATATTATTAAATACGTTCGCAAGAAAACCTCTTACAGCCTTCTGTTGTAGCTCAAGAAGTGTGAATGATGACGCCACACAGTCATGAACATTAGAATTATAACCTCCTTTGTAGATAAGTTAAGAACCGTCATATATCAATTATATTAGAGTGAAAAAAAAAAGATAAGTTGATGAGAGTGAGTCAAAACAGTTTTTTTTCTCCAGCTAGATTTCATTTCTGACCCACTGTGCACCGGTCCCATACTGGCCGACATTCCATGAGAAAAAATTCATCCACCGTAAGTCCCGTAGTTCTGCGCCAAGACTTTTTGCCTTAACCACTCGGCTATGGCGCGAGACCCTTGGTATTAATGAAAGATAAAAATGGTTATTGTGAGTTATCCGTAAGAGATAAACATATGCTGTCGCTGACTTTTTTGTAGACCTTTTTGAGATATTCAATTCTGTGTCATGAATTGTGTGTATTTCTTATGGTTTAGGCAGCGTAAGCCATATAAGCGTTCGAAGAAGTACTTTTTTCACGTTTTCCCCTACAAAGGGAGATTTTTAATGGTGTAGGAGTAGAGTATCACAATTCTCTTATAGCCTATGTTCAACTCCTGAACATTTTGCAAAAAGCCCCATCACAATCGGATCAACGGTATGGCCGCGCATAAAGTACGAACAAACAAACATACAAACATTAATAAGATTAGATGTGGAAATCACTCGTGACATTACTTATGAAAAGAAAACATAGAGGTGAACCATAAAGTAAGTATTTAGGCTACTGGCCTAAGTTAGTTCGAACATGTATTAAGAATGCTAGATTACAGAAATGTCTAAAAATCTCAGACAACATGGATACAAAATATATCTTAGGAATAAGATTAAAACATATTAGTGTTGAGATAATGTGGACCGATTTTATGTGCATAATATCATGTTCATTGTTAGGTATTTACAAGTTGATGACAAAACAAGTCATAGGCTATCTATAGGGCTATTACACTGCTCAACATGACATGACTATCTATAGGGCTATTACACTGCTCAACATGACATGGCTATCTATAGGGCTATTACACTGCTCAACATGATATGGCTATCTATAGGGCTATTACACTGCTCAACATGACATGGCTATCTATAGGGCTATTACACTGCTCAACATGACATGACTATCTATAGGGCTATTACACTGCTCAACATGACATGGCTATCTATAGGGCTATTACACTGCTCAACATGATATGGCTATCTATAGGGCTATTACACTGCTCAACATGACATGGCTATCTATAGGGCTATTACACTGCTCAACATGACATGACTATCTATAGGGCTATTACACTGCTCAACATGATATGGCTATCTATAGGGCTATTACACTGCTCAACATGATATGGCTATCTATAGGGCTATACACTGCTCAAGATGATATGGCTATCTATAGGGCTATTACACTGCTCAACATGACATGGCTATCTATAGGGCTATTACACTGCTCAACATGACATGGCTATCTATAGGGCTATTACACTGCTCAACATGACATGACTATCTATAGGGCTATTACACTGCTCAACATGATATGGCTATCTATAGGGCTATTACACTGCTCAACATGATATGGCTATCTATAGGGCTATTACACTGCTCAACATGATATGGCTATCTATAGGGCTATTACACTGCTCAACATGATATGGCTATCTATAGGGCTATTACACTGCTCAACATGACATGGCTATCTATAGGGCTATTACACTGCTCAACATGACATGGCTATCTATAGGGCTATTACACTGCTCAACATGACATGGCTATCTATAGGGCTATTACACTGCTCAACATGACATGGCTATCTATAGGGCTATTACACTGCTCAACATGACATGGCTATCTATAGGGCTATTACACTGCTCAACATGACATGACTATCTATAGGGCTATTACACTGCTCAACATGACATGGCTATCTATAGGGCTATTACACTGCTCAACATGACATGGCTATCTATAGGGCTATTACACTGCTCAACATGACATGACTATCTATAGGGCTATTACACTGCTCAACATGACATGACTATCTATAGGGCTATTACACTGCTCAACATGACATGGCTATCTATAGGGCTATTACACTGCTCAACATGACATGGCTATCTATAGGGCTATTACACTGCTCAACATGATATGGCTATCTATAGGGCTATTACACTGCTCAACATGACATGGCTATCTATAGGGCTATTACACTGCTCAACATGACATGGCTATCTATAGGGCTATTACACTGCTCAACATGACATGGCTATCTATAGGGCTATTACACTGCTCAACATGACATGACTATCTATAGGGCTATTACACTGCTCAACATGACATGGCTATCTATAGGGCTATTACACTGCTCAACATGATATGGCTATCTATAGGGCTATTACACTGCTCAACATGACATGACTATCTATAGGGCTATTACACTGCTCAACATGACATGGCTATCTATAGGGCTATTACACTGCTCAACATGATATGGCTATCTATAGGGCTATTACACTGCTCAACATGATATGGCTATCTATAGGGCTATTACACTGCTCAACATGACATGGCTATCTATAGGGCTATTACACTGCTCAACATGACATGGCTATCTATAGGGCTATTACACTGCTCAACATGATATGGCTATCTATAGGGCTATTACACTGCTCAACATGATATGGCTATCTATAGGGCTATTACACTGCTCAACATGATATGGCTATCTATAGGGCTATTACACTGCTCAACATGATATGGCTATCTATAGGGCTATACACTGCTCAACATGATATGGCTATCTATAGGGCTATTACACTGCTCAACATGATATGGCTATCTATAGGGCTTATTACACTGCTCAACATGATATGGCTATCTATAGGGCTATTACACTGCTCAACATGATATGGCTATCTATAGGGCTATTACACTGCTCAACATGATATGGCTATCTATAGGGCTATTACACTGCTCAACATGACATGGCTATCTATAGGGCTATTACACTGCTCAACATGACATGGCTATCTATAGGGCTATTACACTGCTCAACATGATATGGCTATCTATAGGGCTATTACACTGCTCAACATGATATGGCTATCTATAGGGCTATTACACTGCTCAACATGATATGGCTATCTATAGGGCTATTACACTGCTCAACATGACATGACTATCTATAGGGCTATTACACTGCTCAACATGACATGGCTATCTATAGGGCTATTACACTGCTCAACATGATATGGCTATCTATAGGGCTATTACACTGCTCAACATGACATGACTATCTATAGGGCTATTACACTGCTCAACATGACATGGCTATCTATAGGGCTATTACACTGCTCAACATGATATGGCTATCTATAGGGCTATTACACTGCTCAACATGACATGACTATCTATAGGGCTATTACACTGCTCAACATGACATGGCTATCTATAGGGCTATTACACTGCTCAACATGATATGGCTATCTATAGGGCTATTACACTGCTCAACATGACATGACTATCTATAGGGCTATTACACTGCTCAACATGACATGGCTATCTATAGGGCTATTACACTGCTCAACATGATATGGCTATCTATAGGGCTATTACACTGCTCAACATGATATGGCTATCTATAGGGCTATTACACTGCTCAACATGACATGGCTATCTATAGGGCTATTACACTGCTCAACATGATATGGCTATCTATAGGGCTATTACACTGCTCAACATGACATGACTATCTATAGGGCTATTACACTGCTCAACATGACATGGCTATCTATAGGGCTATTACACTGCTCAACATGATATGGCTATCTATAGGGCTATTACACTGCTCAACATGACATGACTATCTATAGGGCTATTACACTGCTCAACATGACATGGCTATCTATAGGGCTATTACACTGCTCAACATGATATGGCTATCTATAGGGCTATTACACTGCTCAACATGACATGGCTATCTATAGGGCTATTACACTGCTCAACATGATTTTTGTCTCATGAGTACATAATGCAGTTTTTTATTGTGTTTTCAAATATGTATTCGAAATTTTTCCATCACCCACAGTTTTTTTTTATTTCAATTTCAGTTAATGTATTTAAATAATTATTTTTAATAAACGTTTTTAGTCCATTTGTCCATGTAAAATAAAATCAAATGAGCTAACTCAGAAGATTTCAGCTATGGAGAAATTATATGAAGGCGAATGGAATCCTAGTACGCTGGCCGATTATTATTGTTGGACCATTAAGAGGGATGCTCCACTGGCGAAATATAGCAGAAAATCGTCATTTCATACTTTCTAGGCGAGTACGAATGTTCGAATAATGTGCAGTTACGATTGTAGAAAATATTAAAGTCTTTGAAATTATAAATTCCTGTCTCTGGGAAACCTCGGAGAAAAATCGATATCGTATTTGAATTCAGGAGAAAAAATAGTCAGAATCACAAATGTTTCTTTCTGAGAAAAAAACAACTTTTCTTTTTTGTTACTCAGTGTTAACAAATTGTGGATCAAGTTTATTAAACTGCCAAAGATAAGTCTGTTCAGTGTAAAAAAAATATACGCCGTTAAGAACTGTGTAAAATAAGCGAATTCCTGGCCACATTTAATGTTTGGTTCGAATTTGCTAATTTAAGGAATATGTATATATATTTATTGTGAAATGCAGGCTTTCACGGCCGGTAATCACAATATTAAAAGACCATTGTAATATACTATTGTTTCACAAATTATGTGCACAAGTTAAATAAATTCGGAACTTTGTAAAATAATATTTCCACCCAATTTACATATTAAACCTCACGGCGCAACAGGCCTAGAAGGCCCTTGGCCTACCAGCCGGCTGCTGGCCTCACATCCACATGTCTTAATCACAGAGGTAGATGATCCCAGCCGTTATGGTTGGTCTTATCAACCTGGAGTCGTTACATATTATAGCTACCCAAATGCTTCACGATGCTGGGAGAGCACCGGTCACATACTGGCCCAAATTCCATGAGAAAATCTCTTCCCCCATGGAGACTCGAACCAGCACATGTCCCGTAGTTCTGCACCAAGGTATCTTGCTTTAACCACTCGGCTACTGCACGGGACTAACTCTATTATAACCCTCTTTAATTTTTTCGCACATTGCCATAGATTTTGTCTTGCTAACAGAGGTACTTCTTGCTGGAAAAATCCCAGTTAATTATCAAAATATGTAATTCATGATACAAGCTGTAAGTTATATGCATATATATTCAATTAAATAAAAATAAAACTTAAAAGTTTTATATGATTTTCATATTTATTACAATATAAATTTGTAACAGCTGTTTTCCATCTAGATTTAAATGAATCGCCTCTTTTAAATTTATATTAGAGATTGTTATAAAACAATGTTTGTTTACATTCAGTTGCATAGTTACAGTTGTTATGTACTGCAGTTTATTATATATAATAACAAAATGGATTCGTTTGTAATCGCGTGTGAAGAAGGTACGAAGTACCGAAACAGCTATTATAAATTTATATTGTAATAAATATGAAAATCATATAAAACTTTAGTTTTATTTTTATTTAATTAGATGAATATGGATTTTCATCAAGTAAACGCCAAATGTATTGATTAACACTGAGCAACAAAAAAAATTGTTTCAGTAAAATAAATATGTGATTCTAATAGCATTTTTTCTCCTGAATTCATATATGGTATCAGTTTTTCTCGCAAGGTTTCCGAGAGACAGGTATTTATAAATTGAAACATTTTAATATCTTCTACATTCGTGATTACACAATATTCGATCATTCGGACTCGCCTAGAAAGTAAGAAATGGCGATTTTCTGCTATATTTCGCTTGTGGAGCATCCCTCTTGATGGTCCAACAATATTAGGATTCCATTTGCCTTGATATCTCTTTTCCATAACTGAAATCCACTGTGTTAGATCATTTGGTTTTATTTTACAATCGACAAATGGGCGAAAAAAAGTTTATTGAAATAATTATTTAAATCCATTAATTGAAATTGAAATAAAAATTGCTGTAGGTGATGGAGAAATTCCGAATACATATTTGAAAACACGATTACAAACTGCATTAAATACAACCATTGGTACTCACGAGACAAAAATCATGTTGTCCAGTGTTATATGCATATTTAACTATGAATGGCAATAGACTTTAAAATTGAGTTAATTTGTAAAATTATACCTATCATATATATATAAGTAGCAGTGACCTGATGAAGATGTCAATGTATAATGTTTATTTGCGAGGGCCTCACGCTGGTTATAAGCAACTAACTTTAACATTCCACTTCTTTCACCAGAAATGTCATAAAATCTTCTACAAAAAATATAACTGCAGACAATAGCTTGATATGAGGGTAATAGAAGCAGGTAACCATATTTTCTATAGGAAGGTGATGGATCTTTGCATTACCCTTGGTCCAGTATAGATTATTATTAACATTTAAGTTACATTTTCTGCGGATCTGTGGCAAAAGAATTACGGAAGAGGCTAGTAAAGTGTTTTGTGTGGAGTGTAGCATTCTATGGTGCAGAGACTTGGACATTACGACGGAATGAGGAAAAGTGACTGGAAGCTTTTGAGTTGTGTATATAGAGAAGGATGGAACGTATAAATTCGACAGACAAAATTAAAAATAAAGATGTGCTAGACAGAATGGGTGAAGGAAGAACAATGCTGGAACTCTTAAAGAAGAGGAAAATAAATATTGGATTGACCACCTGCTAAGAAGGAACTGCTGTTGACGGATGTCCTAGTAGGAATGGTCAATGGAAAGAAAGTTATGGACAGAAAACATATATCAGATGATAGACAATATTAAAATAAATGGTTTGTATGCAGATACAAAAAGGAAGGCTTATTTAAGAAAAGAGTGGATAATGTTGAGTTTGCAGTTAAAGACCTGCTCTTGGGCAGAACACTAAGAATGAAAATTAATGATAAGAGGTTTGTGGCCGGGTCCATTACTGGTGTTTCTTCCAAACGTTTCTCCCTCAACTGCGGAGAGCATCTTCAGTGGCGAGTGCTTCAAGGTGGTGTTCCCTGGTCCTTCCATCCTTTGTGTGACGGTAGTTGTTTTGCCGTCCAGTGTGCTGTTTCCGGGGAAATAATTTTTCCCTCTGCAGCAAAATTACTAATGGCTATCTGGTTCCCTGGTCGGAGGCTCGACTGTCATTTACAGTGGGTGTGAAGCAAGCTGCCAGCTGGTAGGCCATATATATACCCTAATACCCTATGTCCACCGCTGTGGTCTCGAGGTAGCGTGCTGCTTTGTCGCGTAGCGAGCCCGGGTTCGATCCCCGGTCGGGACAAGCTTCCTGGGTGAGGTTTCTTCCGGGGCTTTTCCTCACCTGTCAGGAAGCTTAGGGCCCAACGGTCCCCGAAAATCATCCGGCCATCCTCATCATCCTTATCATTATCGGAAATGTGGAAAGCAACGGGAAGCTTCCACACCTTAATTCCCTAGTAAAGCTGCAAACCATAGCCTGAAAATGCTATGATTGCAGTGGAAGACCTGCCCTCGGGCAGAATTACCCTGAATGGATGGATATGCTATATGGGGATAGGATATTATTATTTCTACACTCATATGACCATTTTCAATGAACTTTTAAACGAAACGGTCTCATTTTTCTGTTATGTGTGAAGGCTAACTTTTCTGGTAGGTGTGACTGAAAATAAATTAGCGTTTTACACCTTCTCTTCAAAAAGAAAAAGAAAAAAGAAAGGGAGAGAAGAAAAAAAAACAAGATGTGGGTTGACACTTTATGTGTACAAACGGTCGCGAGAACAAAAATAATTTAGAAGGTGCAGGGAGATGGAGGTAAAACTACCTTCACCACAAAATGTCTTTTATTTTTTAATGCATTTTTGTAATTTTTAATGTTTCCACGAATGTGTTTTTAACGTCACATTTCCTGGAAGACGGAATTGGATGAGGTTTACAGGGATGTTCTCTGCCGTGACTGTGCGTGAGGTTCAATATAGTCACGAATTTTACTTCTTAATTGTTTGATAGGTTCTCTTCCGAAACAAAGTTACTAGGTGATACACAAAAAACAAAATTAACTAGCAGTGGAATTCATTTCCAATACCTCAGTTTTTGTCAAGTGTTCAAAAGTCCAACTTCATCAGTTTTAAAGAAAAAAGTAATTTTTTTCAAATGAAACTGAACTGTAACATAAGCCCACAGTCCTAAGTCCTAAGGCACATTCAGTTTTGAAATGTTCTTTAGTAGGACAATATCCTAACAAAAATGTTAACGTTATGGTCACCTGGTCGGACCTTAAGCATAGTTAAACATTATTATGTCACAAGTGATTCTCAAATCATCGACTCACCAAGTGAGGAGTGAATTTATCTAGAGAATCTGGAATTCAAGAGTGGCATTTGTTAGAACTATTAAACGAATAAAATTAAGCTGTTTACTCACAAAGCATTGTTTAAATATAGTTATTTTAATATATATATATATATATATATATATATATATATATATAATTTAAACTGCGATGTTTAGAAACAAATGATAAACATTATGTTTCATTTGTTCATCACTGCAACCAGATCATATTTATTGCTAAATAGAATCGCAAATATTGTAAGACTGCACCCTAGTGGAGAAAAAATGAAACACATCAATATAGGTTATTAATTAATTTCTGATGTCCTATGATGTAAATATGTCAATTATATTTTTCTGCAACGTTAATTCCTGGAAAATATGTGTAAGAAAGTGCAAACAGCAGTTTCTTTTTTTTGTAGTATAATCAATTGCTACGAATGTTTTTCTATTATATCTCGCAAGCAGAATATGATTACATTCGTGCACTATATATATATATATATATATATACTATCTGGGAGCCACTTGATAAAATGAAAGTGATAAAATCGAGGTGAAAAACGAAAGTTATTGGTTGTAAATCAAAATTCATAGAAATATGATTGGTCATTGACTGCCATTTGGAGCAAGAGTTAAAAAATCACCTATAAGACTATCGTTTTATTGCTGCTATTTCACATTAATTTATTATAACATATTATAATTACATATCGTCTTGGTTTAGAGATTTGGACTTCAAACATACCTCAATATTTTAATTGCTAGCTATAAAAAAAACTCCATGGCGCGAGAGGCCTATAAGACATATGGCCTAGCTAGGGCCAATCAGTGTCATGGCGGATTGTGAATAAGAGTGAAACTGGTTGCTCGTGTTTTTGCACAATTTTCAGCAGGTGTTAGTTTGTTTTTATAAACGTAATATCGATATTGCGAATTTATTTTGTTTGTAGCTTAATTTTACGCATAATGGCTCCACGTAAAACAAGAAATTGTGAAGAAAGCAAAGAAGAAATAACAAAGCGTGTGGTCCAAGAATGTTTGCGGGATCCAGCCATGTTGCAGCTGTTGAAGGACTCCGTGCGTGAGGCTATTGTATCGGAGCTAAAGGTAACTATAGACCGTAATACAGAAGTCATTAGGCAGTTGGAACTCTCGCTTCAGGAGAGGGACAACAAAATATTAAAACTGGAACAACAGTTATGTGAGAAAACCGACTCGCTAGAGCAATACCAACGTCGACAGTGTCTACGTATTTTCGGTATACCTGAACAGGATGGTGAAGATACGGACAATATAGCAATAGACGTGGCCTCCAAAATTGGAGTTAAATTAGAAACCTGTGATATCGACAGGAGTCACAGGGTTGGGAAAAAGTCGGATCGACCACGGCCGGTTATTGTGAAGTTCATTAGTTATAGAAAGAGAAGGGAGGTCTTTCAAAATAAAAAACAATTGAAAGGCAGTGGGATCACAGTAAGAGAAGATCTCACCCAAATTAGATATAAATTGTTAAAGGACTGCATCACAAAATTTGGCGTCACAAATGTGTGGACAATTGATGGCGCAATACATGTGAAAAATGGAGATACCAAACGCATCATCACCCGGGCCTCTGATATGTAAATCTACCTAGTGCAAACACGCCCAGTGATACCATATCCCCAATTTAGCACTTTTATATAGATTATTAAAATTATATTTAGAAATTTCACATTAATTATTAGTATTATATTTAGAAATTTTACTTTATTTATTAATTTAATATTTTATTAAGATATTAGTGACTTGTTCTTTTCTTATAATTCTAGTTAAAATATTTTTAAAATTTTCCATCCAAATAATGCTATTCATTTGGCGGTCTCTGACAGGTTAGAGGACACTACCCTTCTCACACCCCTTCCAAACAACAATAATGCAAGACAGGTTCTAGAAACAGCATTCTCCCCCTTCCCGTCTTCCCTACATGTGGTGCACTTGAACGCACAAAGTTTAACTGCACATGCAGACGAAATTAGAATGATTTTTTCTTCTTCCAATACTCATGCCATTCTCGTATCAGAAACATGGCTCACTCCCTCCATTAATTCTAGTTTAATTGACATGGATGGTTATACTTTTCTTAGACATGATCGTGTACATAGTCGAGGGGGCGGTGTTGGTGTCTTCGTTAGGACAGACCTTTGCCCTAAGTCTGTATACTTTTCTAATAACGAGACATCTCCTGAAATTATGTTTATAGAAATATACGCAAGCTTCAAAAAATGCCTTCTTTGTGTAGTGTACCAACCCCCTAAAATGAAAAAAATAGCAGAAATAGAATCCGCTCTACAAAACGCACGTATACAATATGAACACGTTATCGTCCTGGGTGACTTTAATATAAATATACTAGACACTGACAACAGACATACACAACAGCTTATGTCCGCGTTCCAAGCTTGTGATATGACTATCCTTCCCTTACAGCCTACACATCACACCAATCACTCTGAGACTTTACTTGACTTAATTGCTACTAATAATCCAGACAGAGTACTAACCCACGGGCAACTGTCAGCTCCCGGAATATCAGCACATGATATTATATTCTTAGCATATTCACTGCAGTGCCCTAAACTAGCTCGTAAGACTATCACATATAGAGACCTAAAACATATAAACAATGCAGCTCTACTTGAAGACGCTATAAAATTACCCTGGCATACTATATGGACGTTGCATTCTGTTGACGAAAAAGTTGAAGCATTAAATAACCTTATATTACAACTATATGACAGACACGCTCCACTGAAAACTAAACTAGTGAAACGACACCCTGCTCCCTGGATGTCTGCTAACATTCGTGACTTGATGACTGAAAGAGACGCAGCATATCGGAAATATAGAGTCGACAAAACTGACATAAATCTCAATCACTATAAACGGTTACGTAACAAGACTACTCAAACTATCAGAAACGCCAAACTTAGACATCTATACAGCCTTACTGAACCTAATAACAATAACCCAGATATTTGGAAAAATCTGAATAAAATGGGTGTAGGAAGGAAAGACACACAGGTAGAAAAACTACCTGTTTCTCTGAACACACTTAATAACCATTTTACAAGCACATTCTTTACTCCTAAAGACAAAACACATACAATAAGTGAACTACTATTGACAAATCCACCAGACAGAGAACATTTCCATTTTTCATATCTTACAGAAAATGACATAAAGAAAGCTCTCAAACGAATAAAAACAAAAGCAGAAGGTACTGACCGTATAAATATCACTCTACTTAACAAAATAATCGACGTTATACTACCTACCATAACTCATGTTTTCAACTCCTCACTACAAACCTCTATATATCCCACATTATGGAAGCAAGCAATTGTACGCCCACTCCCGAAAGTAAAAACTCCCTTAACTCCTAACGATTTTCGACCCATTAGTATTTTACCTACCCTTTCAAAAGCTTTGGAACGATTAGTCCACAAACAACTGACTGACTACCTAACTGAACACGACCTTTTAGATCAATACCAATCAGGCTTTAGGACAGGACACAATACAAATACTGCTCTACTAAATATATGTGAAGACATACGCGAAGCATCTGATAATCGAAAACTTACTATTCTTACACTACTTGACTTTAGTAAAGCATTTGACACGGTAGACTTGGACTTATTGTTGCTTAAACTAAAAAACCTCTCACTTTCTGACAGTGTCACGCAATGGTTCAACTCCTACCTTCGTGAGCGCCAGCAATATGTTGTAGGAAATTCTACATTACGCTCTTCTTGGACCTACCGTAAAGCTGGAGTTCCACAGGGCTCGGTGCTCGGCCCATTGCTTTTTTCAATCTATATAAACGACATATCTGACTCCCTAAAACATTGCAAACATCATTTATTTGCGGACGACATGCAGATCTACCTTCACTCAGACAAATATTCTTTAAATGACGCGGTAACCAAAATTAATGAGGACCTTGACTCGCTAACGGCGTGGACAGAGAAATATGGACTTGAATTAAATCCTAGAAAGACACAAGCAATCATTATGGGCCATCAGAGACTATTATCCTCAATTAACACAAATGCAGTATTACATGTGTCACTTAATGGGGTTCAGATCCCTTATAGTGAGACAGTAAAAAATCTAGGAGTGTTTATGGATAAACATTTAATTTGGAATAAACAAATAAATAACATTTGCAAAACTATCTTCTCAATAATACACTCATTAAATCGTATAAGAAATTGTTTACCGTTTTCTCTAAGAAAAATGTTAGTAGAAACACTTGCAATGCCCCATTTTGATTATTGTGATACTCTTTTTACTGACCTAAATACTGTTCTTACCCAAAGACTTCAACGTGTTCACAATTCTTGCATACGTTTTATTTGTGGTATACGTAGATTTGATCACGTTACACCATCCCTGGAACAATTGTCATGGCTTCGTCTTCAAGATCGTAGAACCATCCATTCCCTATGCCTACTCTATAACATATTACACACATCTTTACCTTATTATTTATCACACCGCTTCACTAAACTCTCTGATACACATAACTTAGATACCCGATCCCTTGAGCACAGTGTCCTTTATATCCCTCCTCATCATACTACCTATTATTCGAAATCTTTTACAGTTTCTCTTGCTAGAACATGGAATTCACTTCCACCCTATGTCAGAGACTGCCAAACTTTACCATCTTTCAGAAACAAATTGAAAATAAAATTACTAACAGAAACAACTCACTAATATTACTTTTTAAGAATTAATAATGCGTTTTTGCATTATTTAATAAAAATAGACTTAGGATTTGTTAATATATTTACCTAATGCCTTGTATAAAAAGCGTAGATTAATTCATTGTAGTTTATTACTTTCTTTGTATTTTTTTCTTTTCTTTTTACGTATAGTAGATTCGAGCTGTTATTCCTTTTTTATTCATTGTATCATTAATTTAATTTTAATTGTATTTAGTTTCATTGTATTATTAGACATTATTTTCATTATTATTCAATATGACAGATAATTAATTGTTCAATGTCTATTATTGTAATTTTTTTTGTATTCATATGTAACATATGTTTGTCCTGTTTAATATGACTATTATTGTATTTTTTTTGTATTCATATGTAACATATGTTTGTCCTGTTTAATATGACTATTATTGTATTTTTTTTTGTATTCATATGTAACATATGTTTGTTCTGGTGAGTGGAAGAGAAGGCCACATGGCCTTAACTCCACCAGGCTAAATAAATCTATTCTAAATAAATATATTGCTTTCCTTTGGTTCGCAAATGCTATTTGCAGGTTGTCATGGCGAGCATGTGTTAGTTGGTCAGTTGTTAATACATAATCACAAAATGGAACTTACAGAGATTGAGATTAGATTTATTCTAAATCGCTACTAAAAACGTGATTATAAAACTGGTTTCGCAGCCGATGAATGTATGAAGTGGAAGAAGAAGGTGTCGTTAGTGAGCGTGTGGCACAACGATAGTTCCAACTTTTCGACACTGGAAAAGAAAACACTAAAGATTTTCGAAGTTCTGGATACCTAAAGAATGGGTTATTGAGAATACACGTAGGTATTTGCAAGAAAATCAGAAAAAAATGTAGGGGAGGAGATGGTAATATGGACCACTGTTTTATTTGTGAACAAATTTTGAATTCCAATTGCATATGGTACCTTACAAATAATCAGTAGTATTAGAATATGACTATAATATAGAAATATCAATACTTTTTATAACATAATATGTTTAAGGCTTTTGAGTCTTCGCATTTTTTTTCTTTCAAATATGCGACGAAATGTGGATTCTGGGAACTGGGGTTGTAATATCAAATGCAAATTTTTGGACCCATAGTTTACCTCATTGAGATCTCTTACAAGCTTCTTTGCACTTGGTACTAGCGATAGAACAGACTGTTTCTTTCCAGTGCTTCATTCGCCATCTTCCTTGACCTTTCTGCAGAGGGTATCTTCAGGTAGGCCTACATCGTAACACTTCATTTGTTGTTTTCCCACTAACAGTATTTATTCCCTTTATCATATATTCTTGTCGCCTTTTTTGCCTTAGACTTTTATTTTCAGGTCCTAATTGATTTCGTAGTATCACGACACTTAAAATAGAGAAAGGTATTGTATTATGAGTAATTTTGTTCCATATTACTATCAATCGCTATTTTTAATACTTGTGATCTATTCTCGACTTTAAAAAAATTAATTCAAAATTAATCAATATACTCGTACAATTTTGTAGTTCAATTAATAAACAATAAATTAATAGAAATAACACGTCACTCATATTAATACAAGGAGTCGAATTAATGTTGAATCTTATCTTGCTAAGCTGCGTGAATCACAGTATTTACGCTCATATCCATACATAACATAATACTGAAGTAGGAGTTAAAAGACAAACCAACGATTGAAATTTGAGATGTCCACAAGATGGGCAACACATACATTCAAGAAATATACTGTGTCATTTTACAACCCCGTCCCCTACTTGTAGGCTGACAGAAATGTTGATGCTTCAAAATATATATCAAACATCACCAGATTAAGACATTTAGAAAAAATCATACAGAAGCTGTTAAATTAACACCTCATCGGGCTCAATGTAGAGTGGATATCTGTCGACAGCTTATCGGTAACCCTATGCATGATATATGTATTAGAAGAATCGTCACGTGTGATGTAAAATTGGATATTACTACAGCCCTGTCGCCTATAAACAGTGGCTCGGATCCAGTCAACCTCGCAAAGTCATCATTAAAAATTCTGTTCGGCCCTAAAGTGATGTTGTGTGTCTGGTGAAAAGTTTGAAGGTGAGTCTGTTCAAGATTTTGAGACGGAGATATCTGGATTGCACTAGGGAGACTCACATACTGCACGAATAACCTCAGCCTATTTCGAGCCTTCAGATCATCATATGTTTCTATCCATGGCTCATTTCTAGTGTGTAAAAAAATTACGAAAGTATTGAATCTATGTAACCTGTCTCAACGAATTTTTCGCTTCAAAAATCTGAGATTGGTGTTTTAATGTTTTAAAAATACTGTCAATGGAACTGTCAACAATTGGATTCCGAAACTACCTTACAATTTTTCTCAGAGAAGTGTAGTAATGTACCAAGGCCGTGTCAAAAAAAAATATATCTGCCGCTTTTAACTGCAGGGTACTAAATTCCAGCGCTAAGTTTCTCATTTAAACAACAGAGAAGTAAAAGAACACATTATTTGGTTGATTGGATAATAACTCTCATAATCTGTCGTCCTCGCCAAGCACAACATCGTTCCATTCCGCTCTTTTCAAATAGGGATCTCCATCTGCTTTGCACATTATACTGCAGCCACTGATTCTCCGGCCTTGACGTTTTCACGACAGTGTTGCCGATATGGATATTCAGTGGGAGGGGCCGCTCTATGTATGCGGTTAGCAGACATACAGCTGACAACATCTCAGCAATTTCAAATCACACTAGCGCGCTGTAACTGCGCCAAGAGCAGTGATTGGTTGTGACAGACATATACTCTCACAACAACCATTTCCTTATTGGTAGTAGAGAGCGAATTCTCCCTTTACTCCTCGTATAACCTAAACTTCAGAGCCGGAGATATGGCGGCTGGGGTATAGGTTGCCATTGCTGGATTCTGGCTTCAATTTCTGAGCCCTGCAGTTAAAAGCGGAAGATTTTTTATTTGATTTTTATTTTATTTTTTTCGACACGACCTTGGTACATCACAACACTTTCTGAGATACAATTTGAAGGTATGTTAAGGCATGCAATTGATGACAGTTCCCCTGCGAATTAAAATACCTGATTATTTTAAAATGATGTTGAATATGCTGTAGTACGTCCACCACTGTGGTCTCGAGTAGCGTGCTGCCTTGTCACGCAGTGGGCCCGAGTTCGATTCCCTGTCGGGACAGGCTCCTGGGTGAGGTTTTTTTCGGGATTTTTCTCACCTGTAAGAAAAATGTCTGGAAGCTTAGGACCAAATGATCGCCGAAAATCATCCTTCCATCATCATCATCCTTATCATTATCATCATCATCCCTCTCCGGTTTGATTCATAGCCTAATTCTCATTTGTTTATAAATGTTATCTTAGTGTAGTGTACTACAGTATATCCATAATTTTCATTATTATTATATACGCAGATTTGATCACGTTACACCATCCTTGGAACAATTGTCATGGCTTCGTCTTCAGGATCGTAGAACCATCCATTCTCTATGTCTTCTCTATAAAATATTACATACATCATTACCTTATTATTTATCACACCGCTTAACTAGACTCTCTGATACACACAAATTATATACCTGATCCCTTCTGCACATTATCCTCTATATCCCTCCTCATCACACTACCAATTATTCGAAATCTTTTTACAGTTTCTCTTGCTAGAACATGGAATTCCTTCTACCGTAATGTCAGAGACTGCCAAACTTTACCATCTTTCAAAAACAAATTGAAAATAACATAAATTATTAACAGAAAGTAACGGGAAGTTACCACATCTATAATTCCTTAGTAATGCTGAAAAGCTAGCATGAAAATACTATGATTGCTGTGAAAGACCTGCCCTCGGGCAGAATAACTATAGAATAGAATGTTGTACTTATATTCTAGTTGTTAACATTATTCGTTTTTAAACCTCTTAATGATGCACAAATTATATTTGAAAAGAAAAATATGCCTAGACTGGGGTTTGAACGCAGGACCTTTGACTCTCTATGTCAATGCTCTTCCATCTGAGCTAGGAGGCCTAGGTAGCTCAGATGAAAGAGCATTGACATAGAGAGTCAAAGGTCCTGGGTTCAAACCCAGTCTAGGCGTAAATTTTTCTTTGCAAATATAATTTGTCCATCATTAAGATGTTTAAAAACGAATAATATTAACATTGAAAGAAGCACTACTGGCTTTATAAGTAATGTTCAAATTCCCAATAAAAAGTCTTCTTATTAAAGAAGCCGTCATTTGCAAAAATCGTAGCAACGGCTCGTAGCATTTGGAGTTAGGAAATTAACTATGTAGAAGAGAAAAATATGCATTAGATTGGAGGCCTAGGTAGCTCAGATGAAAGAGCATTGACATAGAGAGTCAAAGGTCCTGGGTTTAAACCCCTGTCTAGGCGTAAATTTTTCTTTTCAAATATAATATGTCCATCATTAAGATGTTTAAAAACGAATAATATTAACATTGAAAGAAGCACTACTGGCTTTATAAGTAATGTTCAAATTTCCAATAAAAAGTATTCTTATTAAAGAAGGCCGTCATTTGCAAAAATCGTAGCAACGGCTCGTAGCATTTGGGGTTAGGGAATTAACTATGTATAAGAGAAAAATATGCATTTAGATTGGAGGCCTAGGTAGCTCAGATGAAAGAGCATTGACATAGAGAGTCAAAGGTCCTGGGTTTAAACCCCTGTCTAGGCGTAAATTTTTCTTTTCAAATATAATATGTCCATCATTAAGATGTTTAAAAACGAATAATATTAACATGAAAGAAGCACTACTGGCTTTATAAGTAATGTTCAAATTCCCAATAAAAAGTCTTCTTATTAAAGAAGCCGTCATTTGCAAAAATCGTAGCAACGGCTCGTAGCATTTGGGGTTGAGGGAATTAACTATGTATAAGAGAAAAATATGCATTTAGATTGGAGGCCTAGGTAGCTCAGATGAAAGAGCATTGACATAGAGAGTCAAAGGTCCTGGGTTCAAACCCCTGTCTAGGCGTAAATTTTTCTTTTCAAATATAATATGTCCATCATTAAGATGTTTAAAAACGAATACTATTAATAATATTAACATCGAACTTATGTAATGTATTCTGAGAACAAACGAGTGTCATGTGTTAACTTGCAAAAGGTAAAGTTGATAGACCGAGAATGATTTGAGGGAAGTAGATTATACAGTGGATGATTGGAAGACATTAACTCAGGAATGGGATGTACGGAGAGTTTATGTGCGCGCAACCACAAACCTTCGTGTACGATAGAGCCAGTGAGTTAGTTAGTTAGTTAGTTCGTTAGAAGATCGGTGTCCACCCAGGATCGCGATGAATTTGGACAGCTCTAATAAATAGCAACTATAAGAATGAGGAGACATCCTGACCACATACCAACCACATACTGTTTACATTATCGTCTGTGGCATATTGCGGGGTCACTTTACATACTTTTACCTACCTCTACAAATGACACGAGGTCAGTAAATTAATAGATCAATTGTCTTGCAAGTCTCTCGCGGCATGAAATTTTGTTTATTTGAAGAACGGGGATGTTTACTTTCAAAAACAGAATGAAAGATAATGTTATCCATAAGAATGAAAAACACAATATTTGCAATTTTAGAGTGAAATGTGTTTTAATTTTCAATGAGTTAGCTTTCAAATGCATATGAAGTGTATGATGTGATACATTAATATACATTTGAGGGACAGGAAAAGTAACCGGGTTAGTCACATCATTGTCGAAATAGAATGTGAGTTGTCATTAGATTCTCGATGGAAAGTTCTATATTTTAGGAGTACGAAATATTATAAGAAACTGTATAATCTTGGGTTTGTCTTCCAAATTTGGCACATATTTAAAAAAATTATTACGTTGTATATTTGAGGGCGGTTAAAATCAAAATCCAGGTTTTGCAGTATTTAGAAAACAGTTTTAAAGTTGAAGTTTTATAAGAAAATTACATGTAATTCAAAATGATAACTTGCGGTGATGCGTGTTTTCCCCGCAGATAACGCGGAAAAAGTCATTAATGCCTTTACACACTCACTTTCTTAAAGAGAAAAAATTCACTTAACACCCCTTTGTTTGTAATCGCCTCAATGAAAAGGCATTTGTTTAGTGGTGGATAAATGACTTTTCTGGATTTTTCCATGTACCCTTCATTTGAAGATGATGACATTGAATATTTACCTGATACAGGAAGGTCTATACACACATTTCCACGGTATATATTGATGGATGAAACACTTCTGAATTCAATCTGTCAAATAATATATTTCAATATTTAATTTGTAAAAATATCTTGCATTTTCACATTTAAAGACGTTGCTACGTTACGGTACAGTTATTACGTCAACATTAACAACAAAGGACATTTTTACAATCATTATTTGCCCGGTAGTGCGTTCTGTTCTCACTTACGTGAATGACGACTATGATTGAAAGTTCAGTTTACTAAATTTCTGGGTTGCCAATAAATAGGTAACTAAATAACTTACTGTAAAGTTACAAACTACTTACGAGGGCGGGAAGTAAAACCACTGCCGTCTTTGTATAGTAAGTAGGTACAATGTAGGTATATAAAAATATATATCCAAATGGTAGTGTGAATATATATTATACCAAAACAATCACTGCATTTTAAATGAACTGAACTTTATTTGAAGCAATATAAAACAATAAATTCACACTTGCCGCCATTTTATGCCTGAATAGGGGTCAAGGCCTGCTGTAGTCTCAACTAAATTATTTTCGGCATTTACCGTACATACATTGGTCAGACTTCTAACGACATTCAGTTGTTTAAAATGAACGGAAATATTTACAACATAGATGTTATTATTTTATTATCATTTTATTATAATGATAACACCATGGTGCAGAAAATATGTAGAAAAACATGTTTGTGGCAGTATTTTACAGAATCTCGGAAATTAAAAACATTGGTATCGCTCGGTTTTTAATCATTTCCGCGCTTCTGTAAAATCCACTTCACATCCTCACGTTGTAATTTCCTATTGTGAAATGTATCTGTTTTAATAAAATTATTTTTGGAACATGGGGAAAAGATCCCATATCTATATAGATATCAAATTACAACAAGTTTCCTAATGTTTAAATATTGGTAAGCACAGTTTCATTTTTAAAAAAGTGATATTGTGTTACAATTTCAGATAATATGACATTGAGAATGTAATATGCATAAGATTAGAGCTTTATTTATTTTCCTTCTTCGTAGAAGTGAAATCGATCTTGCTATACTAGAGCTTATCATGCTCGCCTCTGGTTCTAAAGTTCACGGGAACAAACCCTGCCGGCGTTTATGGATTATTTAGGGCGTATTTTCCTTCGTAAAGGCCTAGAAACCAGTGTCACGTATCCGGAGTTAGGGCACGTAACATAATATCAAGTCCCGCGCCGTAGCCGAGTGGTTAAGGCAGAACAACGGGACTTGCGCTGGTTCGAGTCTCCATGGGGAAGACATTTTCTCATGGTATTTCCACCAGTATGGGACCGGTGTCCACCCAGCACCGTGAGGTATTTTGGAAGCTACAATAAGTAACGGCTCCAGGTTGAGAAAACTAGCTGTAACAGCTGGGGGACTCGACATGTCACTCCAACACTGGATGGTGAACATCTACCTCTGTGATTGACACACATGGATGTGATGCCAGCAGCTAGGCTTGGCGCGCCAGGAGTTAAGATAATATGAAGCTTGTAAGACGAGGTCTGTTGGTCCTTACTCCTCTAGATTATAAATGCGACACTAATATTTGTTTTCATTTTAAAGAGTGTTGTAGCATCACATAACACTGATTGAACGTATTGGTTTGATTAAATTTTCTCGCGTATTAAGGTCGCCTTTTCTACAGCTAAAGTGTTCCTTCAACTTGTTGATCTCTCTTCCACCATTTCTAACGCTGAAAAGTCAACATTTCTCTTCCTATATTGATGCTATTTGATATTCTGTTCTGAATTCCTCCTTTGTGTGGTTTCTCGCCACGATTTCCAAGCCAGGGTGAGCCAACTATAACTACGTAACTATGCAATTGCTAGTTTAGTTACTTTTTCCCCCACAACATCGTTATGGAATACCTGATGGGTGCAAATATTTCTTATGAACTAACTCTCTACATAAGTGTTTCGCATACATATAACTCGGTGAATAATTATGTTAGGGTCTATATATTTTTAGCTTAAGATATTTTTTGTGAAGTTAGAGATGGCAAGAGTCCCTGTGATGGCAATAAGATGCATTTACAGAATTTAACTTTTGTTAATTTTTTTCTTCGTATCATTCCTGTTTGTAATTATTGTTCCTAAATATTTGAAATCCGCCACTTCTTCAAAATTTCAAACAATTTTATTAACTTCCGTTTTATAATGTATTTCTAGTATGATCATATATTTTACGGCCTACTTGTTACACTGAGGCAATTCTGTAACAGAATTTTGATTTTAATATGCTTCTTCTGTTTCTATTTCTGATTTTTTTTATAATGTTTAATTTCTGTATGCATATTAATGCTCCATTAAGACTGGGGAATGTGAGGTTATGCACTTTATCTCACATGTGGATATAGAGCGAGGTGGCTCAAGCGGTAAGTTTTGGGATTCATATTTGATAGATTCCGTATTCAAATCCCAATGCCGACCAATTTAAATGAGGCTTTTCCCTGGTTTTTGCCTCGATCCTTAAGCCAAATTCTGGTTTGCAATGTCATTAAATGTGATATTTTACCGTGTTCACCATTTCATAATATAATTAGGTCTACATTATATTGACAAACACACAATGAAATAAATACACGTATATGACCTGTACTAAGTTCCAGTTGTACTATAAAAAACTTGTTTAAGTTATTTCTCCTCCGACTCGGTCTACTGATGAAACTGTGGTGCTACGTTTACTCACCATGTGAACGAATTATATACGGAACTGTTATCGATAGAAACATTTTCCCAGACAAAATCGTATTTTACTGGACTGGATACAAAGTAAGAGGGCACCAAAAATTAGGAACTTCCATATTTTATTTATTTTATGACAAAACAATTATATATGAACATACCTAATCAGACCTATGCTTTTTCCATGATGTTGATAACCTTTATATATAATTCCATTACGAGCAAAATGTATGTTCCCTGCTGACTCACCTGCAAATTCCGTTATTTTCACCACATCCTCAAAGGCTAATGTGGGATATTTCTCACTAACCGCTTTGAAAATATTGAAAATAATTTGATTTTCTCCTACTTTTTTAAAGCTTTCCTTTCCAATATTTTAGGAATTCTTGAGAAGCGGCCATTTTAAAACAACTGAAATTCGAACGGATTCTGCAATGCGGATACTTGGGAATAAAACAATGCATAGTTTACCTATTAAAATTATAATTAGGTAATTTAAGAGACTCCTATATAACATACATAGACATGTGTTAGATATTACATATTATTTTCTTTATTTAATTGTTACAGAGGGAACTATATTTTCTTGCTCGCTCAAACATAAAATCGTCATTCGACCTATGAAAATGCAGTCATACATCTGCTCTGTTTACATCACAACTGGAACTTAGCTCGGAATTAGTATAGATGTTAAAGGTAGATCTCTCATGATAAATGAAATAATGTTGGATACAAAACTTTACAATCGGAAAATTATTAGAAAATGCGTGTTGTGTGTTATTGTAGTGTATACATACAATTGTGCATGCATGGTGACCAGCCCTTTTTTTTAGAATAGAATAGATTTATTTAGCCTGGTGGAGTTAAGGCCATGTGGCCTTCTCTTCCACTCACCAGGACAAACATATGTTACATATGAATACAAAAAAAACAATAATAGTCATATTAAACAGGACAAACATATGTTACACATGAATGCAAAAAAATACAATAATAGTCATATTAAACAGAACAAATATGTGTTACATATGAATACAAAAAAAATACAATAATAGTCATATAAACATATGTTACATATGAATACAAAAAAAATACAATAATAGTCATATTAAACAGGACAAACATATGTTACATATGAATAAAAAAAGTACAGTAACAGTCATTTTAAACAGGACAAACATATGTTAGATATGAATGTAAAAAAATACAATAGTAGTCATATTGAAGAATTAATTATCTGTCAAATTGAATAATAATGAAAATAATGTCTAATAATACAATGAAACTAAATACAATTAAAATTAAATTAATGATACAATGAATACAAAAAGGAATAACAGCTCGAATCTACTATACATAAAACGAAAAGAAAGAAAATACAAAGAAAGTAATAAACTACAATCAGTTAATCTATGCTTTTTATTCAAGGCATTAGGTAAATATATTAACAAATCCCAAGTCTATTTTTATTGAATAATGCAAAAACACATTATTAATTCTTAAAAAGTAATATTAGTGAGTTGTTTCTGTTAGTAATTTTATTTTCAATTTGTTTCTGAAAGATGGTAAAGTTTGGCAGTCTCTGACATGGGGTGGAAGTGAATTCCATGTTTTAGCAAGAGAAACTGCCCTTTGGCTAGTGATCAGAGGTTCTGATGGCAGTTAATGTGGCCTCGAGTTGGATTCCCGGTCAGACCACTGTAATTTTTTTCCTACGATCGCTCATGGTGTGGATTTGAACTAAGTTTAGGTTTAAGTACTCTCCTGGTGCTTCATTATTATTAATCACACATCATGTCATCGGGGAAACTTAACTCTCTCTTCCAGGCACCCTTCTTTATCCTTTGCTTAAGTTTTAAAATCCAAAATTTATTTTATTGAAGTCGAGAAAGTAAGAGAAAAGTAACATCTGTATACTAAAAAATGTAAACTGAAAATAGGTAACAACTCGGATAATTAGCGCCCAATTTAAAACCAGGAGTCAATGTACTGACACAGAGGTCTCTCTCTTTTATTTGATTATTTACTAGCTAATACCCGTCTGCTCCTAAATAAATGTTCATGTACTGGCTGTAATGTATAATTCCCAAATATGTCTTCTTAATAAAGGAGCCGCCATTTGCAAGATAGAAGCATGGCTTCACAGCATTTGGTGGATGGGAATTACAATGTATATAGAGAAAGATTTGCGTTTAGATCGGTACTTGCTCAGGTAGCTCAGTTGGTAGAGCACTTGGTCTAGAGAACCAAGGGTCCCGGGTTCAAGTCCCGGTCTGAGCGTATAATTTTTCTCTTCAAATATGATTTATCCATCATTGAGATGTACGAAATCAATAATAAAAACTTGGAAAAAGCCGTACTGGCTGTAATGTATAATTCCCAAATATGTCTTCTTAATAAAGGAGCCGCCATTTGCAAGATAGAAGCATGGCTTCACAGCATTTGGTGGATGGGAATTACAATGTATATAGAGAAAGATTTGCGTTTAGATCGGTACTTGCTCAGGTAGCTCAGTTGGTAGAGCACTTGGTCTAGAGAACCAAGGGTCCCGGGTTCAAGTCCCGGTCTGAGCGTATAATTTTTCTCTTCAAAAATGTTCATGTGTTTTTACCACCAGCCGTGCGTTGTTGCCTGGGAATGTGCTTATCCCGATCTTCTTCTTATCAATGAAAGACAAAAATGGTTATTGTGAGTTATCCGTAAAAGATGAACATATGCTGTCGGGCACTTTTTTGTAGAGTTTTTTCAGATATTCAATTCTGTGTACATTAATTTGATTTATATGTTATGGTTTAGGCAGCGTAAGCCATTTCACCGTCAAAATTGACTTTATTCACATTGTTCACTAAAAAGGGTGATTTTTATGGGTAAAGTGGTTGAGTATTACAACTCTCTTATAACCTATGTTCATTCCCGGAATCTCCTGAACTCTCTCATAACCTATGTTCATTCCCGGAATCTCCTGAACTCTCTTATAACCTATGTTCATTCCCGGAATCCCCTGAACTCTCTTATAACCTATGTTCATTCCCGGAATCTCCTGAACTCTCTTATAACCTATGTTCATTCCCGGAATCTCCTGAATATTTTTGAAAAACCCCTATCTCAATCGGATGAACGGTATGGCAGATCACTCTTGCCCGAGAATCTACTTATCCCGATATTCTTGGCTTGAATGAAAGACAAAAATGGTTATTGTGACTTAACCGTAAAAGATAAACATATGCTGTCGCGGTCTTTTTTGTAGGGTTGTGTGAGATATTCAATTCTGTGTGCATTAATTTGATGTATTTGTTATGGGTTAGGCAGCGTAAGACATTTAAGCGTCAAAATTGGGAATTTATTTAACTTTTTCACTACAAAGGGTGATTTTTAGGGGTGAAGGGGTTGAATATCACAACTCTCTTATAGACTATATTCATTCCGGGAATCGCCTGAATATTGTGCAAAAAACCCCATCAAAATTGGACCAACGGTATGGCCGCGCATAGAATACGAACAATCCAACAAACAAACAAACAAACATTGATTTTTATATATTAGGTTTATTTTTTGGGGGTTTTAGGATGTTTTACGAGCTGTAAGTCTATGATACGGGATCCATGTCACATTTCCTTTTCCAAGAATGATGTATTCAGTAATTTTATCTCCCTAAAAATCCATTCACCTAATCCAGAATTGCATCTGCGAAACTCCAATGATAATCACTAGTCAATCAGAACCGACCTGTTGAACCAGAGAACGCCTTTTCAAGGTATATACAAAATATTGTAGATTAAAAAATAATAATCTACTTTTTCTTTGGTGAGGAAATGTTTGGCCATAAGAGGTACATTTAAAACTCCTTTCTCGACGCGAATTGGTTAATATAAGTGGGCTACAGTTCTGCCATTTACCTTACAAATCTTAGATCTACCATGACAGGAGAGAATAAGAAAAATGTCGTAAAGACAAGCTGCTGGCACTTGTAAATAAGAGCACTAAATTGTTAATAATTTACAGAGATGTTTGTGAAAAAATGACGTACATAACATCGATCAATATTAATTTATCTGCGTTAAATATTATAAGAAGGAGAGTATTTCTTGTGACAGATTATTTTCCCCCGCGTGTACAGAACTTGCAGAAACCGGGTCTCGCTTCTCTGAAGAAATAGCTGTAGCATTCACTCTCATGTCTCGTAAGGATTCTGTTTTATTGCATTTTTTCAAACAATCGGTATGACTAATGAAGTATAAATCGACATTAAGAGCTCGTATAAATATTATAACTAAAAACTTGTTATCAAAATATTAGTTATGCTGGGAATTGTGCTCCTCTTGACACAAATCAGAAATTGCTCAGAATGTTAAAACATGTTTCATAAAAAGGTACACTTTCATTATATAGTAAATAATTATATTTCAAGAGTCGTGTGTGACGAAGTGTTAAAAATTACCTGGCAATAATAAAGTTATTTTCTATATTATTAATTTCATTATTATTATTATTATTATTATTATTAATATTATTATTAATAATAGTAATATAACTAAATATACGGTCACACGTAGGAATATATTATACAGGGCTATTCAGAAAGAAGGAACAGGCTTCAAATACTTATTTCTTCCAAACTACAAAACATATAAACACACTTCCAACGTTCCTGGAAAGAGAAAGTTCAAAATTTCAGTATTTTATGCATTCAATTTGAGCACCATGTGTTTACACGACAAATATCAAAACGGTGGCTCATTTCTTGCCACACACGTATCAACTTGTCTCTAGTTATCGAATTCACAGCTTCAACAAATCGATGTCCCAGAGTTTCAAGAGTGTCAGGCACTTTGGGGTGGAATAAAAACACGGTCTTTTACGTAACCACACAGATGAAAATCACACAGGGTTAGGTCGGGTGAGGTGGGAGGCCACCGGTAATGAAGTTGATATTCTGCTCCTCTTCCAATCCAACTTTCTGTTGTGTCGACAATTTAATACAATCAACTTTACAAGGAACAAACTTTTTTCTTTTCAGGAGCGTTGTAATTGTGTTTCCATTTTTTGTAGTTTGGAAGAAATATGTTTGAAGTCTGTTTTTTCTTTCTGAATAGCCTTATATAATGGTATAATAAACAATAATAAAAGTTAATGACAATTGAGGGAACTTTTGAGAAAGTGATTGATTTCAAATAATTACCTTTGGAACAATAATTGCAAATAGGAATGAGATGCACAAATAAATTAAACAAGGGTTAATTCATTAAATTTATGCTATTATATATCACGGGGACACTGGTCGTTCCAATTTCTCTAAAAAAAGATTAAATTGAAAATATATAAAACTGTTATTCTCCCAGTTATATTACCTGGATGCGATACATGGACTCCTATTTTAAGGAAAGAGAAAGTATTAGGATTATCGATATTTGAGAATAAATTTTTAAGGAAGATTTTTGGATCAAAGAGAGATGAACACACAGATGAAAGGAGAAAAATTTATAACAGTGATGATTTTATAGAAAAGCAGATACAATAAGAAGAGTTACGTTTCATAGATTGCGATGAGCAGGATATGTGGCTCGAGTGGGGAATGAAGGAGAGGCATGGAAGCTTCTCGTAGGGTAACCAGAGGGAAACGTCTAATTAGTAGGCCAAGAATGAGGTCAGGGGATGATTGTAAAATATTACCTTATGTTAGGGATGTTTGGAAAACGTGTTTCCGTGCGGCCATGATCCCACATGTTCGATAGTCCCAGTAAGTTATTAAACTATTATTATTAATATTATTATTATTATTATATTATTATTATTTATATTATTATTATTATTATACTATTATTAGTCACATATTGCAATATATAACCAATGCCACCAGGTTGTCTTAGACATTCCAGGTTTCTTCTCCAGAATTGGCGGAATTGCAACCCACTTGTTAGGTTATGGCACCTTGTGGCCGGATTTACGTTACCCCGATGTTATGATAGTTATGAATGTTGTATAATAGAAATGGATAGTTAGTGACAAATGAAGAAAATATTCAAAAAGAAGTGCCTAAGTTCAAATAATTATTATAATCAATTGGAAAAAGGAATGAGATGCACAAAGAATTAAACGTAGGCTCAATTCTGGAAATGTATGTTGTTATGTAATATAGAGACTTTCGTCCTCTCAACTTCTAAAACAACAAATATAATATATATATATATATATAAACTATTATTACTCTTGTTATAGTAGGCCATATGGATGCCAAACCTTGATTATAAATTATAAGTTTAAGGGAGGAGAGAATATCACGAGTACAGGTATTTGCAAATAAAGTTCTTAGGACGATTTTTGGACAAAAAACATAAATGATCAGTGAGGGGAATGTAGAAATCTAAGTTACAGTTGAGCTGCATTACCTTTATGGGCAGCCAGATATAACAAGAAAATACAGTCTCGTTGACTGCGATGGGCAACGCATGTAGGACCAATTGCAGAAGGTCATACAAATTCATTATAGGAAAAACAGAGAGAAAATGACCAATAGTAAAGTCAGCAATGAGGTGGGAGAGACACTAAGTTAAAATTTTGTTAACTTGACATTGGGTGGAAGTTCATAGGAATTTTGTTTGACCAAAGAGAGACGAACAGAAAGGTGAATGCAGAAGACTACATAACAGTGAACTACATGATCTTTATAGGAAGCCAGATATAAAAACAGTTAAATCTCGAAGACCGCAATGGGTAGGACAAGCGTCAAGAATGTGGAATGAAATACGCGACTGAAAGCTTCTCTATAGGAAAATAGGGGGAAAACTTTCAGTTGGTAGACCTAGAATGAGGTAGGAGAATAACATTAACCATGATTTGAAGGAATTGGTTTATAGAGAGGTTGATTGGATAACATCATCTCAGGTTAGGGATATATGGACAGCTTATGTCTGCGCGAATATGAAGCTACGGATTCGATAAAGGCAATTAGTTTTTCATTCGTATTACGATTATATTTTATTACTTTCGCATTTTCTTCTGCTAATTCCATTCTCTTCATACTTCTCCTGATGCCATCCATCGATTATTCCTTTTGCTTTCCTCTTCTTATTTTGGTTTCAGGATTCCATTCCAAATCCATTTTCGAATTTACATTAATCTTGTCTGAAATCCCGTGATTGTCCCAACATCCAATATTCATTACCTGCTGTACTGTATCCGAGCTAAGTTCCAGTTGTACTGTAAAAAAACTTGCTTAAGATATTACTCCGCCGACCCCGTCTATTGGTGGAACCGTGGTGTTACTTTTACCCGCCAAATGACTGAATTGTGTTCGGAAGTGTCAATGATAGAAACATTTCTTAGGTTATGTCGTATAACTAGGGGAAATAATCCTGAATACAAGACAAGATGGTACCAATAATTAGTAACTTCCATTTCTTATTTATTTATGACAAAAGTTATATATGGGCCACCTAACCAGACGTTTACACTTTTTCCATGATGTGGGGAGATATCCTATATTTACAATTTCATTAGGTCTACAAGCAGATACATGTTAAATGCTTTCAGGAGTTAGACAAGGGTGTAGTCTGTCGCCCACTCTTTTTAATATATATGTATTGATGACATTATGAAACAATGGAATATTACAGACAAAGCCTTAGGCTGAGCAACAACACATGTGTTAATAACTTAATTTTCGCCGATGATTTAGTCTTACTACACCAAGATGAAGATTTGTTACAATTGGCTGCTTACAAACTAAATGCAATATGTAGCGATTATATTTTAAAATTTCAGGAAGTAAAACAAAAGTTATGGCATTTTGTGGAAGAAACACTCTGCGTGCAAAAATAATAATTGGAGACTGAATTATTGAACAAGTGTCACACTTCAGATATTTAGGATATGATATCAGCTATGGATATGATAAAGATATTGAACATAAAACTCATCAGTTTCAGGCTATTTGTGGCACAATAAACAGAACATTGAATAAGAACGCCCATAAACAAACAAAATAAAACATTTATAGAACAATGACAGTCCCTGTCTTTTTTTAATGGGAGCGAATCTTGGATTATCACTACCAAACATGAAAGAAAAATCCATGCAGCCGAGATGAATTTTTAAGAAAAGTAAATGGATGCACTAGAATGGACCAGATAAGAAACGAGGATATCCGTGAAGAACTGCAGATCAACTCCATAAAAGGAAATATATTAAACGAGAAGATTCAGTGGAAAAAAAATGGAGAAAGAATGGAAGATAGTAGATTACCAAATACAATCTTACATTATTACCGAGAGGAAGAAGAGATGTCGGAAAACATCAGAAGAGATGGTGTTAGATGTATTAGTGAAGATGGAAGAGGCAACTAATGCCTAAACCAGGAAGTGAAGAAGATGAAGAAGAAGAAGATGAAGAAGATGATGAAGAAGATGAAGAAGAAGATGATGAAGGCTTTCTTACCTGTAAATTCCCCCCCTACAGGGGAGAAATTCAACCGTACTAATTTAGTTGCACTTGTTTTCGGATAGACGTCAGATTGGCCCATGTCAATGTTCGATCTTATAGTGACGTCTAGGAAACCAAGGTAGTACTAGGAAGGGAAAAATCGGTAAATTTTGCTTACAAGTAATTTATTCAGGCTTAAGTATCTTTTATGAACCTGAAAATCTTCAGACTCTGATCCCACGGCTTAAAGTCCCCCCGGAGGAATTGCTCCTTGGATATTTTCTTCCTGAACTGTTCATCGACCCCGTCCGGATTTGAACCGGTTGTCCACGGGACCAGAGGCAAGTAGCATAATAGCCACTAGTCCACCGCGGTCAATACTTATTCAATCTAATTAAAATTATTATAGGTCTTATATTTTAAGATTCTCCCACATAACTTGAATAGGCATGTGCTAGTTAGGCCTAACACATATACTTTTATTTTATTCATTTCGAGTGTTAGAAAGCGAAACACATTTTGTTACACTTTTTCTATGTAATCAGTTCGACCGATGAAAACGCAATCCATACATCAGGTTTGTTTACATTACTCGTAGGCACAACTGAAACTTTGTTTGGATTGATTCAGTCCTACTTTATTCTTTTTAGTGTTACAGGAGTAGGCATATATATTTTATATCTCTACGTAGAACAGGGACTTGGCCCATTGCTAAAGTATCTAACCTGGAGGACCAGGAAATTTTTTTATCGGGTTTGTCTTCTTCTGGCATTTAGAGAATCAACACTAAGTTATAAGGCAGCAGTTGCTAGTTTTGGTTCTCTTCGAGTAAAAAACAACAGTAATAATACAATAATAGTAAATATTAAATTGAATAACAATAATTATTTATATACAAGTATGCAATATAAATACATATATGTTTGTAGATTTAACCAAAATTATGCAGTATTTTTTTATTCAGTATTCCCTATTTGTTCGAATATAAGTTTGATTTTAAAATTAATATTTTAATAGTTTTAACTACCCTTTAACCACTTTAGAAAACAAACACAAAATCACATTGCCTGAGGTCTGTAAATATTAGTAACAAAAATAAAATATATTTCATAGGAAACATTTCATATGTATTTTCAGTTGTACCTCTACGAGTTCTGGACATGATTTGCTGGATGTTATGTTTCAAACAATGTTGTGAAAATATGTTGATATTAAAGTAGGTTACAGTGATTTGTTCCATTTTGTACTTGACGTACAGAACACAATTTAAATGAGAACAAAACAGAAATATTTCAATTACGTTGTTATGCATATTTTTAATAAGTAAATAATTATATTAAAACAATAATTGACTTAGGAGTAAATATTGCTGAATTAAAAAAATAAGAATTAAAATATAAACTTTACCTATACATGTATTATGTTGTCATCACCCTCGCCGTGCACATCCTAACACCAAAGTCGAAAAATCTGCTTTCTCCATCAATTCACTAGTATTGCGCCCCGACTGTCCCTGTTCCTAAGGAATTCAATGGAAATTTCATACCAAGGAATACATTTTAAATGTTACATTCAATTATTTTCACAGTAACTAGTTTAAAGAGAGAGGAGTGTAACTAATATATATTGCCTTCACATATATGTATATAATATATACATTTCCAGTACTCTGGTAGCGTATAATTTGTACAGTCCAGATAATGTCATATATTCACGGTCCACGTTTTGGTCCTAATATCTTTAATATTACACTATGTCGTTTTTAAATAATCATATTTAAACTTGAAGCCGTCCTCTTCAAACTGAATTTTTAAACTGTTTTTGGAATAAACTTTTCTAATAACTAGGGAAAATAATATGTAAGTTGTAAACAATGGTTATAAAAATGTCAGATAGTCACAACCGTTTTAATAGCAAATATCTAATGTAAAATTTCCTTCTGAGTTGTTTTCATTATCGTCTTAATCTCCTGCATCTTTTAACTTGGATACTAAATACAAATCCACAGCTCAATCAAATTATATATTAAATAGCACGGGATTTGCTCTAAAGATTTATTGAAATTGTCAATTATCTATAAGTGGAAATGCTCACCTGCCGCCGACGTGGCTACTGTAGCATATGGTTCCGAAAATTCAGCCGCCCAGTGCACAGTGATCCAAAGAACCGGCAAAAATATATATTTTTGTTACTTTACGTTACAGGGAAAAGTGTAAACAGTTTTTTCAAAAGTAAATGAGGTAACAATCTGCCAAAGAAATTAATTAATTATTGGACATAATTTTGAGGGCGTAAAATTATGTTTTGTAAAAACGGAATATTTATTCCAAATATTGGTCAAACTGTTGACACATTTTCTAATAATAACTATGTATAACTGTTTTAAACAGAGTCCGAGAGCCAGACAGCTCTACTTCCGCCCAACATCCGCCCGACTTCCAGCCTGATTTCCACCTGACTTCCAACCGACTTCCGCCACATCCGCCCGACTTCCAGCAGATATCCGCCCAACTTCCCCCCCCCCCCCCCGACATCCGCCAGACTTCCTCCTGAATTTTCCACGATATCCGCCCGACGTCCTCCCGTATTCCGTCCCACATCCGCCCGACATCGGCCCAAACCCCCCCCCCGAATTCCGTCCTACATCCTCCCGATATCCGCGCGACTTACAGCCCTACTTCAAGCCCGACATCAGCCTGACATCACCCCGACATACACCGACATCCGCCCGACTTCACGCCCGACTTCAGCCTGACTTCAGCCATGACTTCAGCCATGATTTCAGCCATGACCTTCTAGCCATGACCACCAGCCGCGACCTCCAGTCACGACCTCCAGTCACGACTTCCAGCCACTACTTCCAGCCACGACTTCCAGCCATGACCTTCAAGCCATGACATCCAGCCATGACTGCCGCCCGATATCCGTCCGACTTTCGCCCGACATCCGGCGGCCTTCTGCCCGACTTCCGCTCTACATCCGCCCTACAACCGCTCGACTTCCGCCTGACATCCTCCCTACATTCACCCGACATCCGCCCGAACTCCCCTCGACTTCCGCCAGACTTTCAGACTTTGAGTGATCGAGAGTCGTCCACACCATGGATACAAGTAATAATGAGAACAAGTGTACTAGAGGTTATGGTGTGGAAGGATAAAGACGAATGTACAAGGAAAACACAACTTTAAGCACAGGAAGATGTGTAAACATTAAACATCTGTGAATAAATTAATAATAATAATAATTATTATTATTATTTTCTAAATAAATACACCTATCTATGATTATAAATTAATATATTACCCAAGTATCTCGCAGATAAATTGTTTGTTAAAATCAGTTATTAACTAATATTTTGCACGTAACAACTAATTAAATGTCCTCGCATCAATTATGCAGAGTCAGATACTCGTATACACTTGTAATTTGTTATCTTACGCGTTTAGATAAATCTGTTAGCCAAATAGTGACTTCCAGATTGTGGGTCACTATGCAGTGATCTTCGTTTCTCTCACCATCCCTAGAATAAGGAAACATTATTAGTAGTTTTTTTTAATATATCAGGTGTTGAAGAATAGTGTAACATAACAACATAACATCTTCCTGTATGAAATTGTCAGAAAATAATCTAAATTTTTACTAACAAAATTGTGTTTAAAATAAGAAGACTTACATAATATCCAGAAAAAAGAATACACATAGAAAAGAAAGAAAAAGGAATGTGCGGCTATGAAACGCAGAATTTCTGCCGTTATGACCCACTGCGCATGCTCGAAGAGGTTACAGCTGTGTTTCAAGAGGTAACGCGTTGTTAAATGTTTCAAATACGCCGTATTTGATTTTATTGGTCATAAATAGTTAAAGATCAATGAAGGAGGCATATTTCTAGATTTTACGAGTGTTCGACGTATACAATATTACTTAAATTACGACATTTCGAATAAAGTTCAACTCTTGTGCATTGTGTAAAACTAAACAAGACAACCAGGATTTAGAAGACTAGTATCCGACGTGCGAGTAGCGTAAGTCGTTAAACGAATTACGAGAAAGTTAAATATATATGAGAACCAGGCTTCAAATCCCTCGACAATTCTTTTTTTGTTGTTTATTGTTATTTCCGCAAAAATCATCCTGTAACATTTAATTCCAGCCACGTAATCTGCATCCACTTTACACTATATTAGCTAAACTCTATAACACTATTTAACTACCGGTATAAATTTAACTGTGTATGCAGTACAACGTTTTAATGATAATGATATAAATGTATGTAATAAAGTTATATAGCTTCATATATTTTTGTATATATTTGTTACTTATTAGTGAGGAAAACGTTTTACCCTTCAATTAAAATGTTTGGTTCATATAGGTCAGGTCCAGCCTACGAATAGCCCATAGATGATGGACAATAATAATAATAATAATAATAATAATAATAATAATAATAATAATAATAATAAAAATAGTAGTACTTCCAAACAGTTAATTCGTTTTTCTTTAAGAATTATAACAATTAAAAAAATAACCTAATCGGGAACCGAATCTGTGACGTCTTGCATACGAAGCAAGTCATAAGACACTGAGTTAAGCGTCCATTGGGTTCGTGTACTATAAATAATGCTCTTCAGTGGAGGAAGGGGAACGTGTTGCAGCTCTACTGTGTAATTAGTTTACTCGTGTGAATCGCGCGTTAAAACTTGAAATGTTCGAGATCAAGATTCCGCTCATTCTTTTTTTTTTTTTGTAAATGTACATAGAGCTGATAATGTGTTTGTTTTATAAGCACTGACTTCATATGTTGTATAATATTTACAGAATTTTTTGATGAGAAAAAATAATGAAGATACATTTTTCATTAATCTTATTTAGAACGTATTTTCAAATTCTTAAAGTATTACAGATCATATATTTAACTTCAAATCCATTTTTTTAAATAACTGGGTTCTTTCAGTTCAGAGAGTAAATCCTTATTTTCTGTGTAATATCACTTTCATTACATATTTATTGAAAATTAAAATAAGGAAATAAAAGCATTTGCTTGTTTTAACAAGTTATTAAAGTATACATATTATATGTGTGTTTTTTTAATTGTTCACTTTGCTAGCAGTGCAGCCACTAACTGTAATATAGCTATTTGAAACTCATCTGTAGATTAGCGTGTTGTTGCGTTTTGTAGGTGTCGGAAAGAAACAAAATACAAGCAGTATGGCTGTTACAGGCTGATATTAGTAGACGATGTTATGAAACATGAAACTGAAACAACGGTACTGAGAACTGTTAACAGATTTTTTCCTTAAGATGATATATATATATATATATGTCATGCTCCAAAACTGCCATCAATGGAAGAGATCTTTGGGATGTTCTAGAAAAGATAGACAGAGAATGTTTGACTCAAACCATTACAGACATTGGGCCGTTATATTTTTCGTAAGAAGAAGAAAATCACGAAGACATAAATAAATATACACATATTGGATCTCAGCTAGTGGTTGGAGGTAATGTTGGAGTCGATGTATAAGGCACGGAATTCTCGTTCTATACCATTGGAAATTACTGCATCAACCCGGATGGAAAATTAAAAGCCATAAATGTTGCCCTTGAACAACTGTAAGTCAGGCAAGAAAGTTTCAAAAATGTAGTATTTTACTGTGGTTAAACAAATCACCAATACAGGCTTTGACACATAAAATCCCTCATGTTCTCATGTATCAAGCATTGAAGCCTTATTCACAGACTTCCAAGACATCGAGAAAATAATTAAACTTCAATGGATTCCTTCCCGTTGTGGAACACAATGTAATGAAATAATATACACATTAGCCAAGAATGGCCCCCAATTTATCATACAACTACATCAACTCGTTGAATCTGCTGTCAATAGAAATGTAAATAAAAATATACCGACAGTATATAATCGTCAGTTTGGGGAAAAATAATGGAACACACTTCATGCAACACGCCACATTGTACCAAAAAGTCAAGGAAAAAATCAGTTGCAGCAGGTCAAATCTTAACTGTCCATGACCACGTTGCGGAACATCTACCTACCCCGACTTAACATCTTCCCAGCACCTAATTGTGTTTTGTGTTAACAATGGGACAGAGTTATGAATTAAGACCTTATGAAAATAAGTACTGATTTGAAAACCTCCAATTTAATCTGATGGCGAATTATAACGGGAAGTTTACACAAAAGTGACTTTGCTCCTAATGTCAGGGCGTTAAATTATATAAATTTATAACGTTACTCTGACACTGAATACAGTGTGTTGTGCAATAAAAGTTGTAACGATTTATTTTACCAATAATCTCGATTTATGTTAAAGATAAAATCTGTATTATTAAGAACGACATATTTTACTATCTTCTAAATATTGTTATACTTCTATGCATACATTATTTTTAACTAGAGTAAAATTGTAAGAAACTACGTTTATCAGTTATTATATTAAGGATTTTGCTGTGAGCATTTTAAGATTTAGAGATATAAAGTGCTGCAAATTGACGATATATCAGCAGATGAGAATGAAACATTTCACCAATTTTCCTTCATGCACTTCGATTGGGATGCTCTGTAAATAGGCGAAGAAAACAGATACTAAGTATTTCTTTGAAGTGCTGCTAGTGTTCACCACAATGTGTTGCACTTCTATAATGATCCAATAAACACTGGAACATAACAGTACACAGTAAAGATATTATTTACACTTACTCAGATTGCAGAGTTAGAATAATTTTAAAACCTTGCTTTATTTAATTTATCTTATTTAACAATTTCAATAATGTAATATACATTTTAACTTACGATATAATAATATTTCAGTTTTGTCTTCAAACGACTGCTGGATACACACTACTAGATCATAAAAAATGAAGACATCTTAGAAAAATTGCATATTCAACTTTAGAAAACAAAATTTCTGATTATAAGTAGAATCCAGATTTGTATGTATTATTAATCTATAAATATGTAATTAAAATATTCAAAATATGTAATAATAGATTTTATTATAAAGAATCGAAATTTATGTTTTAATAAAATCTGTTATTTCTTTGTCCAAGCTTTGTATTATTGTTATATATTTTCTCATAAAATTCACCAATATTATAAAAACGTTGAGGTTACTATATTTATTCCACCGATGATAAATAAAAAACAATCCAGAAGAATCTCCGTGTAAACGGGGCTAAAATAATATATTTTACACACAGGAGGTCCTGAAGATACGAGTATATAGTCCCTAATATTAACACGTATTAGAACGTACAGTTATCTTCACGTAAATTTACTTATTTTTTACATGTTTTAATTATTTATGAACAACTCTCTAAATACAGAACTTACAGTTATCTTGCACTTAAACAAGTTATCTGTTGCGTAGTGTACAAGGTGTATAGGCCTACAGTGATAAAAAGGCATCAACGATAGATATCCATGCTCAATAGTGTAGGATTGCCACATGCTACCCATATACTGTCTAGATTTTCGACTTCCTTTAAAAAAATATAATAGTCCTAACTAGTTAGACAGTTGCAGGTCTCCCGCGCCAACAATTGTTTTGTTATATAACGGATGAATTTAATATAAACAGTATAACAACATATTATGTGAAATTATATAGAATGGAATATTTGTAATTTGAGAGTACTTAGACCACTTATCACACATAGCTATAACGTCACCTCTCTGTTATACCAAGTGCCTTGCACACTTATCGCTCCATGAGTTTAATTTAGTTTAAAGAAAGGAATGGCTTAATTGTAAAGCATAATAACAAAATGTTATGTGAAATAAGGTAAAATAGAATGTTTCCAATTTTAGAATTAAATCTGTTACTTTACTGAATGAGCCATTTAAACGATGATAAATATGGTATCTGAAAATGTAGAAAAAAGTCTGTAATTTATCTATCTAAAAGTCTTAACAATATAAAGTTATAGATAAAAGAGCTTTCAATTCGATTTGTGAAATATTAACATTTTATTAATATAAAATATTTTTCAATTTCACGTTTAGTGGCGTTGCTTCGTAACGTACTCGTACCTTAATGCATAATTTTGTTATTCAATAATGTTTTATGGATGTTAACTTCTTTGAAATTATTAGGGCCAAAATGGTCCCCGAACATCATCTTAGCCATCATTATCATATTCGCCATGTTTAGTGTGAATTTTGTGTTTCGTCTTTATGTTGTGTTGTCATTGACCTGATCGCACATTCAAGGAGGCCCAACGTATCCCGTGTGGGTAAAATAGTATTATTAAATTCCTCTCCGGACAAGTGGTGCGACCGTAAGACCCGTGTTGCTTGTGGTACGTTAAAAGTACCTAAAAGTGTGAGGTTAAACCACGCTAAAGAAATAGAAATACGATGTATGTATTAACTATACGTAGCGGAAAAGGCTCATATCAAATAAAACAACAAATTACATTTAGTTTTCTCGTGGAATTCCTTGTTTAAAAATTCTCAAATCACAGCTTCATCTTCATAAAAATGTGACACTAAGTTAACATTTTGTCAATTTGACATCAGATGGAAGTTGTTACACCAGCGAGAGATGCATAGAAAGGCGAGGAACTCGGTGAACTTCATGGTCTTTATACACAGTAATAAGAACAGTTAAGCGTCGTTGACTGCGATATGATTTGAAGGAAGTGGATTATATAGGAAATGATTGGAAAACATTAGCTCAGGATAGGGAAGTATGGAGAGCTAATGTCAGTGTGACTATGAACCTACTGTTCGATAATGCCACTGAGTTAGTTAGTATCAATTGTTTTTTCATGCAAGTAGAACAAATATATCAAATATGTTCTCTTTGTCCTTTGTTTTGTTTTTTTCTTCTTTTTCTTGTTCTTGAACGTCGTACACAATCTTGGTGGACCAATGGTTACCATGCGTCCATCTGGCTTCCAGGGTCACGAGTTCAAACTCGCCGAGATGTGTGGATTTGTAGGACGTAGAATGACTGAATACCGGTTCCGTCGAAAAGTCGCCAAATACTCCGGTACTGCGCATATATTTACGGAACGTAAAAGAACCTCACGTTTGAAGAACAATGGAAATTTAGCATTCTAAAGTAAGTTTTACCCGACTATACATAGTCTAGCTTATTTTGTCGGAATATTTTTGGAGTCAGTTCTAACATGCAAACTGCAACTTGGAACACTAGGATTTATTTAAGGTTATATCCCGTAGAAAATTGTCTTCTCTACGGCTAACATTTTCTTCCTGCCCATTGATCTCTCTTCTGCCAAACTTTCAAGTCAAAGTTTGTGTTCATGCAGTGGTGCAGTTTGACACGTTTTGAGATTAATTATTTTATTTCTTGCCCAATATTTGTCCAGTAAAGATAGCCCTGCCATGGTAGTTCTGATTTAGCTCGAAATACTCCCACTATCGTCAAGGTCATGGAATCCCTGATGGTCTTAGATATTTTTTTAGGATTGTTATTAATTAAACATTTCCTCTTTCTAACTTAAACTCTGGGTGTGATATGCGTGTTATGTTGTGTTGTTGTTTGCTATCCTCGTGTCTACCGCAGTCATAACTAAAGGCAAGTCATCACGTACAGCCTTTGAACAAAATGATGGCGCAATTCTTGATGGTGGAAAGTTAAAGTTTTGAAGAGCGATTCACACCAGTACGTTGTTACATGTGCTGTCTCCTTTGAGGTCAAATCCGGCGGCACAAGGGGCCAATCATAGATTTATACCAATCGTTATTGATAGAATTTCAACAAATAAATTTATTAAATGAATTTCTAAGTTAAGAGAGTTATCAGATGACTGAAAGCAAGTAATGGTCTCTTAAACCAATCAATAGTAAATTAGCGCTTATTTCTGATGCAGCATTTGTGTCGTTCGCTTCAGTAGAGCAGTCGGTAAGATGCTTTCTTGCGACGATGCAGGTCCAGGTTCGATCCTGGTCAGGATGTTTTTAGTAACGTCGTTATTTTTTATAATGCCTACACGTTACCAGGCTACGTTATATAAATAAATTTTCATATAGGGAAATGAATTAGTTAAAGGAAACAGCTCATATATATATATATATATATATATAATGAATAAAGATTGTAAAATCTCGTTACTTTGTTTAAAGAAACATAAGGCATAGCAAGATTGTTTATTTCCACTACTAATGTAAAATGCGTCTGATTAACTTAAATTAAGACAAGTTAATATATAATGTCATTATACAAGTAAGTCCTGGAGTATTGCAACACTTCATACAGACAGTTTCTAGCCTGGGAACGGATGTGGTCTCGTGGAGGGAGCTTCTGTTTCCCTTGCAGGAGGTCGCGTGATCGATTCCGCTGTCATGCTTCTTTTCTCTCTCTCTCTCTTTCTCTCTCTCTCTCTCTCCCCTCCTCTCTCTCTCTCCTCTCTCTCTCTCTCTCTCTCTCTCTTGTCCTCCTCTCAATTAATTTTCTTTGATTTTCTTTTATTTTTTTTGCTTTGTTTTATTTACCGCATTTTACCGCACTACTTATATACGCAAAATTATTTTCCATTCCACGACACACAACGAAATAGAACGGATTTTATTTTCTCTAATAGTTGTATACCAAATAACCAAAGAACCGACCTCTAAAAATTTTCCATGATGTCGGTAGATATCCTATATTTCCAATTTCATTAGGTCTACAAGCAGATACATGCTCAAAGTTTTCTTACTGTAACAACTCCTCCTACAAGGGGAGAAATTCAACCATACTAATTTAGTTGTAACTTGTTTACGCGTAGATGTCAGAGTGGACCGTGGTTAGTGTTCCGCCTCATGTGATATCTAGGAAACCAAAGTAGTACTAGGATGGGGAAATTCGATAAATATTTGTTAGAAACCCTTTTATTCAGGCTTAAGGATCTTTAACGAGCCTGAAAATCTTCATACTGGGATCCTACGGTTTCGGGTCCCTCCCGGTAGACTTGGTCCTTGGATTTTGCCCCATCCCTAAAAAGTCCATAGACACCGTCTAGGTTTGAACCCACGGTCCTCGGGACAGAGGCAAGGAGCATAATAAGCACTTGTCCACCGCGGTTAATGCTTATTCAACCTTTTAAAATTATTATAAGACCTATTATTTTAACATTCTCCCACATAACGTATAGAGACACGTGCATCCAGACTTTCGCCACACTTTCGCCAGACTTTCGCCAGACTTTCGCCAGACTTTCGCCAGACTTTCGCCAGACTTTCGCCAGACTTTCGCCAGACTTTCGCCAGACTTTCGCCAGACTTTCGCCAGACTTTCGCCAGACTTTCGCCAGACTTTCGCCAGACTTTCGCCAGACTTTCGCCAGACTTTCGCCACACTTTCGCCAGACTTTCGCCAGACTTTCGCCAGACTTTCGCCACACTTTCGCCACACTTTCGCCACACTTTCGCCACACTTTCGCCACACTTTTGCCAGACTTTCGACCAGACTTTCGCCAGACTTTCGCCAGACTTTTGCCAGACTTTCGCCAGACTTTCGCCAGACTTTCGCCACACTTTCTCCAGCCAGACTTTCGCCAGACTTTTGCCACACTTTCGCCAGACTTTCGCCAGACTTTCGCCAGACCTTTCGCCAGACTTTCGCCAGACTTTCGCCAGACTTTCGCCAGACTTTCGCCAGACTTTCGCCAGACTTTTGCCAGACTTTCGCCAGACTTTTGCCAGACTTTTGCCAGACTTTTGCCAGACTTTTGCCAGACTTTCGCCAGACTTTCGCCAGACTTTCGCCAGACTTTCGCCAGACTTTTGCCAGACTTTCGCCAGACTTTCGCCAGACTTTCGCCAGACTTTCGCCAGACTTTCGCCAGACTTTCGCCAGACTTTCGCCAGACTTTCGCCAGACTTTCGCCAGACTTTCGCCAGACTTTTGCCAGACTTTTCGCCAGACTTTCGCCAGACTTTCCGCCAGACTTTTGCCAGACTTTTGCCAGACTTTTGCCAGACTTTTGCCAGACTTTTGCCAGACTTTCGCCAGACTTTGCGCCAGACTTTTGCCAGACTTTCGCCAGACTTTCGCCAGACTTTCGCCAGACTTTCGCCAGACTTTCGCCAGACTTTCGCCAGACTTTCGCCAGACTTTCGCCAGACTTTCGCCAGACTTTCGCCAGACTTTCGCCAGACTTTTGCCAGACTTTTGCCAGACTTTTGCCAGACTTTTGCCAGACATTTGCCAGACTTTCGCCAGACTTTCGCCAGACTTTCGCCAGACTTTCGCCAGAGTTTCGCCAGACTTTCGCCAGACTTTCGCCAGACTTTCGCCAGACTTTCGCCAGACTTTCGCCAGACTTTTGCCAGACTTTCGCCAGACTTTCGCCAGACTTTTGCCAGACTTTTGCCAGACTTTCGCCAGACTTTCGCCAGACTTTCGCCAGACTTTCGCCAGACTTTCGCCAGACTTTCGCCAGACTTTTGCCAGACTTTTGCCAGACTTTTGCCAGACTTTCGCCAGACTTTCGCCAGACTTTCGCCAGACTTTCGCCAGACTTTTGCCAGACTTTCGCCAGACTTTTGCCAGACTTTCGCCAGACTTTTGCCAGACTTTTGCCAGACTTTTTGCCAGACTTTTGCCAGACTTTCGCCAGACTTTCGCCAGACTTTCGCCAGAATTTTGCCAGACTTTTGCCAGACTTTTGCCAGACTTTTGCCAGACTTTTGCCCAGACTTTTGCCAGACTTTTGCCAGACTTTTGCCAGACTTTTGCCAGACTTTTGCCAGACTTTTGCCAGACTTTTGCCAGACTTTTGCCAGACTTTTGCCAGACTTTTGCCAGACTTTTGCCAGACTTTTGCCAGACTTTTTCCAGACTTTTGCCAGACTTTTGCCAGACTTTTGCCAGACTTTTGCCAGACTTTTGCCAGACTTTTGCCAGACTTTTGCCAGACTTTTGCCAGACTTTTGCCAGACTTTTGCCAGACTTTTGCCAGACTTTTGCCAGACTTTTGCCAGACTTTTGCCAGACTTTTGCCAGACTTTTGCCAGACTTTTGCCAGACTTTTGCCAGACTTTTGCCAGACTTTTGCCAGACTTTTGCCAGACTTTTGCCAGACTTTCGCCAGACTTCCGCCAGACTTTGAGAGTTCGAGAGTCAGCAAGATAATGGAAACAAGTAATAACGAAACAAGAGGATTGGACTTTATGAGGTGGAGGAGATAAAAACGAATGGAGTAGGAAAATAAATCTAAAAGCGGGGAAAGTAATGTAGGTATTAAAAATCTCTAAAATAAATAATTAGTATTATTTTTATAAGTTAATTAGCCTATGTGTGAATATAGATTGATATATCTTTCTAAGTTTCTCGAAAATATGCTGTTTGTTAAAATCTATCATTTACTAACATATTGCATGTAACAACTAATACAAGTCCAGGCATCATTTATGCGGAACCAGATATTCGTATACAGTTATAATTTTTTATCTTACGCTTGTGGATGAATTTGGCAGCCAATTACTGTCTCCCAGATTTTTACAAATTTCTTCGCATTGTGGGTCAATGTGCAGTTCTTGTATCTTCCTTTCTCACGCC